>VNJO01008762.1:0-10039 GCA_008042535.1 Drosophila tani | reverse complement strand
AATATAAATATAAATATAAATATAAATATAAATATAAATATAAATATAAATATAAATATAAATATAAATATAAATATAAATATAAATATAAATATAAATATAAATATAAATATAAATATAAATATAAATATAAATATAAATATAAATATAAATATAAATATAAATATAAATATAAATATAAATATAAATATAAATATAAATATAAATATAAATATAAATATAAATATAAATATAAATATAAATATAAATATAAATATAAATATAAATATAAATATAAATATAAATATAAATCGTCAGCGTGCCGATTTTGAAACTAATTAAATTTTTTTTAATATTTTTGTCTAACTATCGCCAAAAGACTGATACTATCCCCGATATATTTAGACGTATAGGGAATGACCCAAATGAGTCGGGTACTAAATGTTCAAACAAAATCACTGTACCAATATAGCCAAAAAGAATGCTGCCAATTTCGTATAATCAAACCCAACAGTTCAACAATTAATTGCCCAACAATATACTATTGAAATATGTTATTTAAAAACAGAGCTTTAGGTTTGACAACTAATCAGCTTTGCGTCAAACGAATTAAATTATAAATAGAAAAGTACAAGTTATAAGTCTCGATCCCCAAAATTTTTTTCTTGTATTAGTATTGAGCCACGATCCATTTTTGCCGTCTCATCACAACAAAATAATCTTGAAGTGACTATTAATTTTGGGGGATGAATGTAGTTTGTTTGGTCATAATAAATATTAAAAGTAAGGATCCTAGTGTGCGCAAACTAAAAACTACCCTTCTTCTTATACCCTTTCTCATACATACATAAGTACATACATATGTATTAAATAAACTAAAGATTTATATTTGGCCAAAAGGGCAGGTTCGGGCCTTTTTAAGGGGAAAATTGGGGAAATTGTATATAATGATATTTTAATTTCATTTAAATTAGTTTTGTGTATTTGTATATATCTGTTAGATTTTTAGCTTTTTTTAAACTGAACCAGATTTTTTCTCTCTATGCCAAGCTTTGAGCCAAAACTGTAATACCCTTTGTAAAAATACTTATAAAAAAACAATAATGAACTTGAACTTAATTGCTTTGCTTTATTTTTGAATGGCTATATAAAGGCCTCACCGCTCGACATAAATCGTTAGAATATTTTCTGAAACGAAAAAAGACAATTTACCCAGTAAAATGAAATTCTTGGTAAGTTCATTAAAGTCTTCAGGAAGAAGAATTTATCTGAATTTTCCCTACTCCGATTCTAGATTCTTTTCCTCGCATTGATCGCTGTTGTCTTGGCTGCTGGACGCGGCCAGCAAGGATCTGGTCAGGGCGGACAAGGCCAGAAAGGATTTGGACAGGGAGGACAAGGCCAGCAAGGACGCGGCCAGCAAGGATTTGGACAGGGAGGTCAAGGCCAGCAAGGCCATGGGCAGCAAGGATTTGGACAGAACCAGCAAAGTGGACGTGGTGGTCAAGGACGCCACTGAGGAGTAAAATTAATTGAATAAAATATTAAATCAACCCGTTAAAATCAAATTAAAAATCTTCTTAATCGTATGCATTTCAATACATCATCTCTGAAAAATGTTCCTTGGTCAATTCTTGGGCTAAGCTGGGCATAGATTTTATACTATCTCAGTGTTTACACTGAAATAGTAGAAATGTATGCCCTATGGGTTTAATTTGAAATGGGATTTAATTTACCGTTTAACTAACAAGAAACATTATAGCATTCGTCGTTTGGATGATGCTTAAATCGAAATAGAATCTAGAAAGCTGCAGTCGAAAGTGCTATCACTGGCATACAAATTTTTTGAGCGACGCGCTGAGTACAAATGGCCTTCAGTCTGCATATTTCCAATCTTCCATCTCCACTACTACTAGTGGCCAAGGCGCTGTCTAACATGGTGGCCACCATGCCGTATCGTATAACAATAATGTATGCAAAAGCCGAGATCAGGAGTTTAAGACAAGTACGCAGACAGTAAAACAGTTGGCAACCCGAAAAAGATTTAATTTTCTTCCAGTGTGACCTCTTCTTAAAACGCTCTTCGCAATTTTTGGGAGGTAAATGATGCGGTCATACGTATTTTAAATCAGCTGGTGTCTCTCATTTTATTGGCAATAAAACCTTAAAAAACGCGTTTATGAGTTTCTTTGGTATTTTTACTTTTACGTTACAGTTTGAATCTTATTTTTGTAGGGGAATAAACTTATTGCAAATTATTATAACAAAATCTAGCACATTGAAAGAATTACACTATATTTTCTGTTATTACAACAACAAAGTTGGATTTGTTTAATTTAATCGAATTTCATTTAATTATTTACAGAAGTACTATTTCAGGATACGCTTAGGTCGGTACACGGCTATGACAGTATCATATAGGCCTTATAAAAATGCTGTTAGTTTCTCCCATTCCGAATACTAAAAATGGAAAAAACATGTTATTATAAAATCTGGCACATCAGTGGATAGCTCACCTTTCCAAAGGCGAATCGTTCTGCTCCTCAGGACCAACAGCACAAAAATAATGAAGCCATGGCATGAAGTCTACTGTAATAGACACATATTAGTATAAAAAGTTCCCATTAAAAATAGAGAGAAATTACACGCACACTCCACTGTAAGTCCATGATGATGAAGAGCCGTTAAAATATTTCAAACCTGTGATCAGATAAATTCAAAGTATTCAAAGTGTGTATATCTTACGTCTGCATCCTCGAGTTGTGTGGTTCCTTGCTGTTGCGTTCTTGTGCGAGTTTCACCTTATCAATGATTGTCAATATACAAATAATTGTGTTTAAAGCAATATGTATTGTTATTGGAAAGGTAACGTATGCAAAACTACTCCAGCTAACTGTTTATACACTATATTAATTTCTTTGATGATTTTTTGTACGGAATTGCTTTATTAAAAACCTACCCATTATGGGCTCGCCTTCCCAATTCTGATCAATCAGAAATATGAGTCCCGTCATGCCAGCTGCCGTTTCCCAAAAAAAAATTCTGTAGGCCTGGAAGCTATAATGAGATTTAGCTCGGTTAACTGAAGTAAAGCCCTTCCACAACTGATGGCCCATGGCCAGGAACCAATCGACTAACATATAATAGTTAGTGTAATCCCTTAACCACTTACCAAATGGAGAATACAATTGCAAAGGTATACGAACGGTCATCACCCCTATCTAGAGCTGAAACAAAATGCAACATCATGTAACAAGTAAAACACTTTCCGTGCAGGTTCCGAAATTCTTTACGTAGAGATACACTGCAATGGTGAAAATCAAGAATACATCTGAAGGCCACAAAACTGCAGAAAGATTTTAAAAATATATAAAGATTTAAAAAATATAAATAAATAAATTAATAGTAACTAGTCCTACGCTCAATTGCTCCTGGTACCAGCAAGTCTGGACCTTCAGAATAAGGCCTTGTTCGAATGGCAAACACAAGAGTGCTTGGATCGGCTGATATAAACTGATTCGAATGGAGGCAGTCATATTTCCTGAAGGATTCTTAGGTCCTCTTGTCCAAAAACCTGCCACCCTCTTCTGAGTACCAACTAACATTGGGGCGTATTCGATCTCCCAATACTATGAAATCGTTTCGCATTGAAAATTTAACCACGGATCCGTTGTCGATTTTCACAATAAAAGAGGGTTTGATCCTTATCCAGTTCTTCCATCAGGCCATCGGTGCATTAGCCATTGGTCTTCATGTCCTTGAAGCGGCAGCAGAACCTCAGGCAGGGGTGGAGACACATCCTCTTACGTGTCTTTTTACTATACTTTTGAGTCCCAGTTTCGTTGTTATGTAGTCACATTTTTGTGGTCAAGTTGAAAGAAACTAATAGGCCTTGGTAGATGTATGAACCATTGCGGAGCTTCAGACTCGACGAAATATTCACATTTTCTGAGAATTCGCATCCGGGAATGTTTGCCTTTCCTGCTTTCAGGATAAAAATCACAAGAAGCACTCCGAAGTATATAAAGTAAAACTGCATTTTAGCTATGAAGTTAGTCAGCAGAAACTTATTCTCAACTAATGCCGAAAGTGGTGGATGCGACTGTTTATATAGCTTCGTTTTGAAGCGACTTTTACCAAAATTAAAATTTATTACCCTTTCGAGATTCCTAAAGGATCAAGTATTCTCTTGGCGCCTATGATTTATAAAGCTGATTAGAAAACATTATTTTATATTATCACTGTTTGACAGATTAGTTTAACTTCATTCGCACCATCATTTGGTTTTTAAAAATCAATAACAGTACCAATTTCCCTTGAGTAAAACCCTTTAAAATGTTTATTGTTTTCTCGTTTAATATGTATTTATCTCAGGGGCTTTTTCCATTGCTGGGATTACTGGGGGGTACATATACACAAGTAAACCGTGAAGTAATTCAAAGCAAAATGAACGATCACACGATTCCGTGTTTGGGGGAGACATATACATACTAGGGGTCCCGTAAACAATGTCCTACGCTTCCGATACCTTCGAATAATACAACTAAGGGCGGCTCTGTGGCAGATCATTTGAGTTCATAAATGGATGGGGTGGGGCTGAGCTCTGTATCTGGATCGTCTTGGTTGAGTGCGACTCCCCAGTCGGACCTGGTAGCTTCCAACAAACACAATTCTATGCGTTCTCAGCGAGTAAAGAATGAATTATCTTTACCCGCGGTCTTCCTTTCAGATTTGTATGGGGTGAAACACCGAAACAACTGTTCTTTTTTTTGTATGCTTCAACAGTTCTTTCGCAACATATAAATAACATATATTACACTTCGGCAATCTTCGGGTTTCATTTCCAACTTTAGTTTCTATAAGAAGCGTTATATAACCCATCTGCAGCATACATCAATAACGGTTCTGTAGCAATGTATCTTTCATGCAAAATACCGCTTCAAAATAACCCATTGATAACAGTTATAGAAAACATCTGTAGCATACATAAAGAACCGTAATAAATATACAACAGCAATAAAAATATATTTAAAAACATTTATTTAATTCAATTTGGAATGTACACATTTATTCGTACAGTAAAATCTTATATGTGATTAGTGAAGAAATCCTGCAATTATATTTAAAATAATAAAATTGTTTTTTAATGCAATAATTAAATAAAGTTACAAAACTAATAAATTGAAAAGTAATATTATAAACACTCACCGTAAATCGCAAATATTATCTGAAATAAAAATGTTATCATATTATGACCTATAAATAAATAAAATCTGAAATGATAAATATTATATTTTATATATTTACGTATACATAGCGATCGCTAAAGGCGTGCGTGTTTGATTACCTTCTATATATATGTACTATATATATGATCGTGAGGGTGTATTTATTTATCTTGTGTTCGGTTGTGTGTGGCCTTTGCGATATTTTTGCTTGCGATATCTTAGTAAATTTGATTGCACTTCTGTATTGTATTTACGGTTTCATACGATTATGTTTAACTCTTATGGGGTATACTTTCTGTTTCCTTTGCGATATTGAAGTGCTTGCCTCTATGACATTTTCGAACAAAAAAAGACAACTCAAGGAAAGTGGAAATCTGGAAATCGCTCGCTATACTCTATAGCTGTCCAACTCAGCCAGGATTCTCTATTAAATTACATACAATGGGAAGGTAGTCCTCTTCCCTGTTTGTCCTTCTCGGTTTGGTTTGCTGGTTTTAGTTCCCTAAAATGTATGCATAAATTTAAAACACGGCCCCATCGGGGGGAACTTAAAACGATTTTATTCTACAGTAAAACATCTTAACTATTCAATCAACTACCAAGTAATGTGTATAATTTCGTATAAATCGAAGATTGTTTTCACTGTTTAGTTTTTTAAAACAACAACAACAACAACTCATCAGCAGGACACTTGCCTCCTTTGGCTTCTCCGTGTTGTATTGAAGCTTAGGAGTCTAGAGATTAGCTTCAGTGGTGATATATTCTAGGTAATTACGGATTGCTGTAAAAGCAACCACCTAAAGTTGAATATAAAGACAAAAATATTATTGTTACCAGAAGAAAGCTTTGACTGTGTGTTCGTGTGGATCTAGCAAAGGCAAAAGGAGCCCAATTTTCAATTGTCCATGTACGTGTATATATTATAGATAAGATTTCTTTCATAGGATTATTACATTTAATGGTTAGGGAATTAGTTTTTAGGAAATGTTTTTCTTAAAAATTCTGATTTATGGCAAGCTTTCCTAGATTTCAGAAAATAATTTCTAAAATTATGGAATATTTTTCTAAAGCATTGAAATTTATTCTTCTTTCTATGGCGATTTTGGTTTATGGTGACCACTGAGCGGCAATAACATCAAACCATTTCAACCAAAAATCACGGCGAAGCCGTAGTTAAATGATTTGCATGGTATTCGAGGACGGAAGTGGGAGAGGCCAATTTTGAAACAAACTGCATCTGCCTCCTTCTGCTGTTATGTACGTTTTCACAATGTTATAATACCATTCCATTCTATGGGTTCCGGGTATAACAATTTCACCGTTCTATTTGTTTGTTATGCCATTTTCATTCCCATTCAGTGTATTATAATTTAAGTCTGAAGTTTTTAACGCAGTAAAGAAGTCATTTTCGACACTATAAAGTAAAGTATTAGAATCAACAGTCGAGTCGATCTAGCCATGTCTGCCTGAATGTCAGATTAATTTACATAGAATCGGACAGACAGTAAAATGTAAAATGTATGGATACATTATATGAAAATTTTCATAGCTTCGTTATTTTTTTATTATGACCCAAGTTGATCAAATTGCAAACAGCAAATTTATAAAAAGATCGGCTTACCGATGTTTTTATTTCTTGTTTATGAGAATCCTTGCACCTATACAGTCGAGCAACAGATATACTTCTAATATATATATGACGAAAATATATCACAGTGGTAGTTGAGTATAATCCCACAGATTGTGTGAGATAGGCTTTTAGGCGCATAATTAAAAATCGATTTTAATTAATCAAAATATAAATATGCAAAAACAACCCTAAAACCAATTCTCTGGTTACTTTAAGAACATTTTTTAATTCATTTACTTTGATAGTTACAACAATTTATCAATCTTCTTAGTTAATCAATAGTTCGAACCAGAACAATTTCTTTCATAACAAGCCAGAAAGAAGACTTTGAAATTATCTAATTTAAATGTTAAAGTTATTTAAATTTGCCCAATATTATACAGTTGAAAATGAAATTGAAAATAAGTGGGAATCTAAGTCTAATCAGCTCCGAGTTAAACAAAACAAATTAATAAAAAAAAAGTTCAAGTTTATAGGTCATAATCCCTGAAGAGATTTCGTTTTTGTCGATGTTGTGCAGTCTCATCACAAGAAAAATAATCTCTGTGCGACAAGTAAATGCAGGGGGAATATAAGATTCCGTAGGGAATAATAATCATTAAAAATACATTACGAAATACGGATTAGATTTGTTTGTTTTGCTTTCAGAGGAAACAATTGATTGATCACTGGCTATATAAAGGCCTTGTCGCTGGACCCATATAAGTTAGAACGTTCTGAAGCGCTGAAACTGAATTAACTAAGCAAAATGAAATTCTTCGTAAGTCTTTTGAGGACTTTTGGAAGATTTTTGAATAGTAGCTAATCCACTTTTCTTTATCCCTTTTCTAGATTGTCTTCTTCGCTTTGATCGCTGTTGCGTTGGCAGCTGGATACGGCCAGCAAGGACACGGACAGAGTGGACATGGTCAGCAAGGATTTGGACAAGGTGGACATGGCCAGCAAGGATTCGGCCAGGGTGGACATGGCCAGCAGGGTGGTCATGGACAGCAAGGATTCGGCCAGGGTGGACATGGCCAACAAGGATTCGGCCAGGGTGGACATGGCCAGCAGGGTGGACATGGTCAGCAAGGTTTTGGACAGGGTGGACATGGCCAGCAAGGTCACGGCGGACGCTACTAGAAAGGATAACCTAAGTACTGGAAAATAAAATACTTAAATCGAACTCGTTTTCAATGTATCTTTTATTTTTTTAATTATTATACCCTTGAAGACGGTATTATAATTTTGTCTTGATATTTGCGTATTTAAGGAGGCTTCTCCGACCCCATAAAATAAATATATTCTTGATCAGCATCACCAGCAGAGTCTAGCCAAGTCCGTCTGTCTGTCGGTTTCTACCCAAGCCAGTCTATCAGTTTTTGAGCGATCGGGCTGAAATTTTCAGCATAGTCTTAAATCTTTGGCATATATATTTATATATGCCGAAATCGGACCACTATATCCTATAGCTAGCATGAAAATGATTGAAAAATGAATGAAAAAAAATTATAACTTCTCTGTTTTCCAACGCATTTCTATAACCTTTCGGTTGATTTATATGAAAAAATAAAAATTATATAAGTATGTAAAGTGAGCAAATGTTATACAAATGTACAAACTTCGATATTTTTTCAATTTTACCAAAATGGATTGATTTTCAATGATCCAATCCCAGACTGCAGGGGTATACAAACTTCAGCCTACCGAAGTTAGCTTTCTTCTTAAAGTGCAAATTATGCAAATCGAACGACTATATTTTATAGCTGACGTAGGAACGATGGATAAATACGGGATCCCCTTATTTTATTTGTACTAGTATCTGCTACGGTATATAAACTTCGGCTTCACCCGAAGTTAGCTTTTCTTGCTCGTTTTTAACTAAATTCTTAAATTGATAGTTTCAAAATATAACAAAAATATAACTGAACCAAATTTCTTAAGCCAAGCATGAATTGTTAAAGAAATGTTTGAGTGACTAAATGTACATTTGATATGTGTATACATACATTTGTACATATGTATAAATGTATAATCTGTGTACTGGAAGATTACTGGTTGACCTGGGCTGCTCTAAATATGAAAGATTACAGGCCGGCAGAAAGTCAGGAAAAAATTATTTTCAATATCAACTGAAAGTAATACATTCTAAAAAAGTAGATCGATATTATTATACCCTTGCAGACGGTATTATACTTAACTTGTGTTGCGTCATAAACTCATTATTGATGATTAGTCTTAGTCAATTTTTGTTTTCATTAAACGAATTTACTAAATATTCATGAAGACAACATCAGCTCGAGACTCTGTAAAATTACAAATAATAAAGCTTGCTTAGCCTGGCGCAATTAACTTAGCTTAAAAATTTAACGATATCAATAAAAATATTATTCCGAATAAGTTTGTTTCGCTTTCTTTAAAAATTTCCTGTCTAATTCTAAATTATACATTATACATTTATATTGATATCGATTTCGATGGTATCAATGATATTTTATTGTGCCTTAACTAGTCAAACAAAACGCGAACAAATTCATGGTTGTCTAAATTTTGTATATCAATATTAAGATTATATTAAATGACCCTTTTTTTTTTTTTTTTTTTTTTTTTTGCGCACTTAAGTGTGCTTTGTGATTTATTACTGTGTTAATTTACACAGTGTATATTGTATGCTGTTACTATATATAGAAACTTTTACAATAGAGTAGGCAGGTGTTCAATGGATTTTATAATATTTTGTAGTAGTAGAAAAGTGTTATGGGTTACGAATTTTGTGGAGTGATTTAGGTCATGTGGAGGTAAATAAATGACCATGTCATTTATAGCGCCTCCGGCGCTATAAAATTCTCCTTCTTATAATTTTTATACTCAAAAGTACCTCAAAATATTAAAATGTCGTTAATTACTACGTATTTTACGTTGCCACATTTTTGTTTTATTTATATTTCACGCATAAATGTATTCAAAGTGTGCAAAGTGTCAACATATATAGTATTTACGCTAAGCACACTTTAACCCTTTCATGCCCACTGTTGCCTATAGGCAACATTGACTTTACATTTAAATATCGGTTAGGATTCAAAATTTTTGTGGACTTTTTTTTTATGGGGGATTCCCCTTATTAATGTTCTTTCATTTTTGGTATTTTTTGCAAATGCAGCTGCAGCGTGTGCTGAGTTATCGATAATTCTTCAAAGCGACCACAGCTGCCGAAAAATTTTAC
>VNJO01008758.1:0-13587 GCA_008042535.1 Drosophila tani | reverse complement strand
TTTTTTAAATGTACATTTCCTAGCATACTTTTACACACTTTAAATTTATCAAATCACAAGGAGCTGCTTAGATCTTTAAAAAATGTATCGCTCTGTGAAACTCGGATTTTCGGGAGCATCTCCACCAACAGGGTCGAAGGACCCGAAAAGGGACGCAAGTAGAGCACACTGCGTTTTGACCCCAGTGCCCACAGGGTATATTATATTTGTTTTTATATTTAACATTACAATCAACTTACCAAAAAGTTACATTGATGGGACCTTCTCTTTAAAGACATTGCCTGTAAGAAAATGAGCCCCAATTCCGTAACCCAAAAAGGACAAATGCAAATAATTTAATATATAATTTAATATACATTTTCAATTAATATTTGTTTTAAATTAATTTCATGAAATAATATAGGAAAATATTAAAGGCATAAGGTACAATAATACTTTGAATATATGTATGAATGTATGTATGTATGTATATGTAGCAATAGTTATGATATTATCCGCATTTTTTAAATTGCATTGAATGTAATGCCGCACAAGTCTAACGGATTTCGAACAAATAACACAACTGATTGTTTCATGTTTAATACAAATAAATTTGATTGTTGGAGTAAACAAAAAATACAAGGTTTCGGACTATTTGTAGCATACATCAGAGTAGTCATAAATAAATGTAATAAGTTATGGACTTTTTGAATACGTATATACGAATATGTATTTTTATATAAAGTATGTATGATAATGTTAATTTTTTGCAACCCAATAGCACAAACAAATATATATATATACATATATAGGACTTTTTGAATTACTTGAAACTTTTGAAATGTTTTGGAACGTGATAGGAAATGCTGAACTAATGAAATGGAAATTAATGTACCCAAACATTCCCACAAACGTTGTAGGTTTTAAATGTACATCAATGCACATCTACCAAATATTCCAATTTATTCACACTATGTTGCATATTTTCACATTTTTACGAATACCTTTTTCAACTACGACACTTTTATTATTTATATTTTAATGTAATATTTAATACATGATATCGAACATTAAAATTGATATATTTGGTTTATAGATAATAGTTGGAATAATATTAATTAAAATGTAGATAGTAATGAAATTATACCAAAAATCTATAGGTATAGGAAGAGTGTGCAGCTGACTATTTTAAGGACCGTCTGCCGCTAAGGGATAAATGCAAATATAGGACATACGAGTGTTCCGATATGGGATAAAGTAATCCGATGTTGGGTCATCTTTAGGTGGTATTAATCAGATATTCCGAAGTTTTACATACAAAAATGTGGCAATTGCAACGCTGAAATATTTAATATTTAATAAGCAATTTATATTCTATTCTATTTCTATTTCCTTTTAGTTAAAAATTGTAAAATACGTATATATGTATATATATAAAATGTATGTTTGCGCTGCATTTCGGTATTCACTCTTGTAAACAAAAACAAAATCATCAAATATGATAAAAGCAATTTATTTTGTTTATATATCAAGGAATAACAAGGAAAAACACGCCAAAAATCTACCCATGCTTCTGGAGATGGATACGCATCGATATTAATCGATTGCCTCATCGAAAAACTTTAAAAACTTCGATGTTTTTTTCAGCTGTACTTGCTGTACTTTGAATTAATGAGTTTACGACTTAATCTTGATCTGAATTCGTGTTGTATTCATTTTCTTGTTGTTTTGTTTTGTTTTTTGTTTTTTCGATTATTATTGTTCTTGTTTTATTGGTATTTTCTTTATAATGCTGATACATTTATTTGTAAAGGTTGTTTTTAATTAATGGTTTAATGTTGTTTAATTATAATTATAATGTGGCCTACAAATACGGATAACCCATGTTACGTCCTGCTCCTGCCGCTGACGCTGCGGCAACAGTCGCCGCTGCATTTGGCGGATAATTCTGCGAATATTGCGGCGGAATGCCCATTGCCGGGCCAGCAGTGATCATAAGCTGTGGCTCCATTTGAATAATATTTTTATGTTCCGTGGTATCGTCCTCCTTTTCCCGCTGAGCTTCGTTTAGCTCCAATCGATCAACCTTGCTGGTGTATTCGCGCAAAACCTTGACATCGAATCGAAAAATATACACATCAAATTTAAGAACTAAGAATGTGATAAATTAAATAGAGAACATTACCTGTATTAAGTAGGGCATGGCAAAGTCAACGATTTTGTGTTTCCAGGCCAATTCCAAGATGACATCGGGGCGCAGCAAGTCGTAGCACTAAAGAAAATGTTAAGCGATGAATTAATATCGATTAAATAATCGAAATGTAAGCTTTTATCCCTCGAGAGAGTGCCGGCTTTCGCGATAGTTATCGATAGATATAAGAAGCGCCCACCTCTAGCGCATCCACACTCTACACTTCTTTTTATATTATAGCCCAATTCCACTGCAACATATTTTCGAAAGTTAAAAGTAGGTGATTCCACTGCTCCATCTACATTCTTGGGCGACATCCGGCTTTATTTACATTTGAATAGGGACACACATTCAAGGGCTTGTTAATATCTATGCCTGGAGCTTTGAAACTTACGAAATATCGCTTAACCCTTTACATGGCAACAAATCCGATTTTCACGATTTTCATTGCATTAGGTAGACAAATTTAAATAAAAAATACACTTCTTTTTATTTTTTGATTATTTTTAGATTTTAACATATTTTATTGAAAAAAAGGGAGTGATGCATTTCTGCATCAAATTAGCTTAATTTGTTTATTTACTCAAATGTCAATGCAACGAACACAAGAAATCGACAATCTACAAATAAGTATTATATTTACCTCTTTATAAATGATAATTGATTTATCTATACAACTTGTATTATTATTAGTTCTGTGAGTGGAAACTGCGCAATCAATTGTGTTTACCACATTTACGAAATTGGCGGGAAAAGTTGCCAGCTGTTCAGTATTCGAACTAATTTAGAGTAACCAACTCTTTTTATATAGAAAACGAATGTTGCAGAACTGCATCAAATACGTGTTTGACAATTTTAAACCGTACATTTTAAAATAAATGAATTGAAGCGGTATGATGCAGATATGCATCACCACCATGTAAAGGGTTAAGAATCGATATATTTCGGTATTTTTTTTTTAGTATATTTAAATGGGGCGAAAGGTGAATGGACGAACCGTTCATTTTGGATGTAAAAGAATGAACCATCCTTGAGAATGTAACAGAATGTTGCAGTGAAACAGCGGTATTATTTGGTATATATTGATTATGTCGAAGAAATATCGCTTAAGAATCGATATATTTCGGTATTTTTTTTTTTTAGTATGTTTAGAAACCTTTGGGGCGAATGGTGAATGAACAGACCGTTCATTTTGGATGTAAAAGAATGGACCATCCTCGAGAATGTAACAGAATGTGGCAGTGGAACAGGGCAATTATTTGGTATATATTGATTATGTCGAAGCCTCACCTGATATAGACAAGCTGCAAAGCAATCGTAGGCATCGCGTTCCAGGAACCAGCCGAGCAACTCCTCGGCAATGTCTTGCTTGCCCGACTCGGCGGCATACTCCATAGCATCCTTGTAGAGTTTGTCCTTTTTGCAGAGCTCCACACTCTGTTTCCAGCGGTTGTTGCCTGAAATCGATATAAATCGATATAAATCGATATAAATATACATATATATAAATTTAAAGATTAAGATAATGGCTAATCAATGGCTTGGCTTACCCTTGTACAAGTAGGCAGCGATGCGTCGGAATTCCGTGAGTTCGTGCTTCTCCAGCTTCTGGGCCAGGGCGATGTTATCGAAGTTATCGAAGCCATCGATCGAGTTGCGCAGTCCCTGGTAGTCCTCCTCGTCGATCAGGAGTCCGTTGAGGGCCTCGTTGAT
This sequence comes from Drosophila tani, assembly GCA_008042535.1. Classification (NCBI taxonomy): domain Eukaryota; kingdom Metazoa; phylum Arthropoda; class Insecta; order Diptera; family Drosophilidae; genus Drosophila; species Drosophila tani. The sequence continues at coordinate 9,704 of VNJO01008758.1, read as the reverse complement.
GGCCTTGTTGTTGAGAGATTGGACCGAGCGCAGATAGGGCTTGACTAGCGGCAAGTAGCCAGTTTTCGAGAAGTAGCTGACGGCCCGAGTGTGGTCCATGCGTGGGGCCAGCACCAGGAGCATGTCGTTCAGCAGCAGCGGCTTGAAGTCCAGGTAGAACTCGATGGCCTTGTAGTACAGCTCAATGTTGGCCACCTTGGTGATGATGTCCTTGAAGTGCCCCTCGCGCCACGCCTCCGTGGGATGGGCCATCATGGCCAGCACAGCGTTGTCGTACTCCTCGTACTTGTCGTACAGGAAGACCAGCTCGGACCACAAATGTGCCGACTCCGCTGCGCGCAGGACCTTTGGAATGTTGACCCGCGACCAGAACAGCTCCAAGTGCTCCCGCATCTTCGACGGCTTGAATTTGGAGTAGAGAATGGCCAGTTCCGTAAACATTCCCATATGAGCACGCTCCAAGCCCAAGGCAGACTCCAGCAGGGCAATCAACTCGTCAAAGTGTCCCCGATTCTGATAGTAATTGATCAGATCCTCCAGCTCATCGGCATGGACCACGATGTGCAGGCCGCACATCTGCGCGAGGCGGAACTCCTCGGCATCCACGCAGGCGAAGCACACCTCCTTCCAGGTGCGCGTCGAGTTGGCCTTGCGGGCCGAGTCCACAGCGCCTTGGAACTCCTTCAGATACACCAGCGTGATGGCCAGCCGGGCAAAGTTGCTCACGTTATTATACAGCAGCTTGGCGGCATCGTACATCCCATCGCTGAAGCAGCGATCCCCAATCTTCTGGATGTCCGCATGGTTTGGCCCCGAGATGAACTCCTCCAGGTCCGCCAGGCGTCCAGTACGAGCGTACGCGTAGATCAGCTCGCTCTCAATGTAGCTCTCGCGTGCCTTCTTCCTGGCCATCTGCAGGTAGCGAACGAGATCGTCCCAGGACTCTACATTGCTGGCCACATCCACCACATCGACATAGGCACTGGGATCGTCGGCCTTGATGTACGAGTCGATGGCCTCCTTGACCAGACCCTGCTGCAGCTGGGCCTTGGCCAGCTGCGACCACACCGCCGGCTCGTTGCAGCGCTCGGCAAACTCGTTGGCCCGCTCCAAATTATTCACCTGATCGATGAGCACCTGGATGGCCGAGGTGTTCACATCGAACTTCTTGAAGATGGCAAAGGCCTCCTCGTACAGCTGGTTGCTGATCGCAATGTTGGCAATGTCCGGGGCATCGTAGTTGTCCAGCCGATTGATGTAGTCCATGACCCGCGTGCGGTCCGCCTTGATGGCGGTCAAAATAAGCAGGTTCTGCAGGTTGCGATGGTCACTAAACACCGACGAGTCCAGGATGATCTTCTCGAGCAGCTCAATCAGTTCATTCGGCAGATCGGCGGTCATAAAAGCCTTCACCGTCACCGAGATGTCATCAGGGTCCTGTGTCTCGGAGAGAGCTGTCTGCACGACCTGATCGATGAGCTGCCGCTTGTAGGGATTGGCCTCGGACAGCACCTCGGCCCAGAGCTCGGCATCGCGACGCCCCACGAGATAGCGAGCCTCGCTCTTGAATAAAGAGTTTTCATTGCAAACGGCAATCAGCTCCCGGTCGCACAGCCCCCGCTCGTAGGCCACGCAGGCCAGGTGGGGATCCCGCTTCTCGCAGTAGCGACCCACCACGCGGCTGTCGTAGTACTGGTTCTCCTTGAGGAACCGCTCCGGATTGTTGTTCGAATCGATGTAGATCTTGGCCAGGGCATTGTGCGTGGCCGGCTCAATGCAGCCCTCGTGGACGCGCGACTCCAGCCAGGGCAGGAGGAGCTTCAAGCGATTGCGCTTCTCCACCTCCTCCACCAGCTCATCGGTGGAGAACTGACCCTTGACCACCAGTATGAGGTTCTTGATGATATCCTCGCTGCAGTCCACATCAAGGAGCCCACCCACCACCACGGGCAACCGCGAGGGATTCACCTTTTGCACATAGATCTCAATGTATTTCTGGAGATTGTTCCTGTAAAGGTAGAGCACCAGGTCGTGAACGAAATCAAAGCGATCGCAGACAATGATCAGAGGGAGCTGATCCGTCAGCTTGGCCTCCTTCAAAAAGTTCTTGACCCGCTCCGGATTGTAGCAGTTGGACTCGCGACAGATGCGCTCCACCTCCTTGATCTGGTTGGTCTTGCAGGCGGCCTGGATGTACTTGAAGTGCACCTCCGGGTCCTGCGAGAAGTTGACAATGCTGCTGAGGAAGTAAAACAACCCATCGTAGCTCTTGAAGCCCTCAAAGAGGTCAATCAAGGCCTTGGTCGTGAGCTGCTCGTGGTACTTGGTGGCTATCTGGACGCAAATCTGCAGATTCTGCCTCAGATTGGCCGTCAGCATGGCCTTCAGGCACTCCAGCGAGTCCTCCACGGAGAGGGTGCCAAAGAAGCTCACCAGCCACTCGGCGTTCAGCATGTGCGTGTGAACCACCGCCCTCTTGATGTCATACAGATCCGTATAGTGCTCCAGGGCCCTCTGCAGCAACCCTGCCTTCTCGCACAGCTGGGCAATGTGCGCCCGGTCGTAGTGGGTGAACATGGCGTTGCCGAGGATGGCATCGGCCACCTGGGGCGCGGACATCAGATTCATTTCGAGCAGGCGCGTCTGCAGGGCACCCTCCGCCGGACGGTTGTGCTTGAGGGCATCCAGCAGGAAGGCGGTGCACTGCTGGACCATGGTGTGCTCCATGAAGATGTCCACGATCTGATTGATGTCCGCCAGCGGCTCCTCCTCGGCCACCAGCATCGAAGCGAAGCCTGCCCCTTGCTCCGGATTGCTGCGCATCACAGAGCGCAGCAAGAAGACGTAATCCGGCGTATAGTTCACCTTCTTGGCGTACAGCACAATCTTCTGGAACTGCCCGGTCTCCGCAAAGCACTGAATCACCTTATTGGGCACATTGGCGCGCAGATAGATGGAGAGGGCCAGCGTGAGATCGGAGGCCTTGACGAGATCCCCCAACTCCTCGCTGCACTCGAGCTTCTCCTCCTTCAGCCACTTTTCGCACAGCTGCTTCTTGCCCTGCAGCAGGACGGGGCGGCACAGTTCCAGCGACTCGAACTTGTTCAGCTTTCCCTGATCGAGCAGGATGCCAAAGTACTGCAGCAGGGGCGGGGTGGTGGACCCCGCGGGGGTCTGGACCTGCTGGAACCGTTGAATGGTCTGGGGGGTGCGCAGAATGGCCTTGGGAGCCAGTGCCGCGACCTTGGCCGCCTCCGCATACTGGCCGGCGGTGAAGAGCTTGTTGAACTTCCTCACAAACAGATCCTCGGCACCGGCCAGATTATTCCGAACGGCCATGCGCAGAGCCAAGTCGGGATTCTGGAGCACGGTGTTGATGTAGGGGATAATCTGCTCCTCGTCCACGGTCACCGAGAGCACCTGACCCTTGCGATTGACCCCGATGATGCCGCCGCTGGCCTCGTGCGGTGCCGTCACAAAGATCGTATCGGCCGAGATACGATTCATGTAGATGCACGTCGCCGTCTCCATGTCGTACAGATGGATATAGCCATATTTGGTTATCAAATAGATGGTATCATACTTGGCCGACACTTGCATCGCCACGGGGAAATCATTGAGGGCCTCCGGCGGGAAGAACACATCGACGGCCTTCTTGGGGAAGGCCTGATTGCCAGTCGGTGGCGTTCCCACCTCGATGATGTGCAGCTTGCCCCCGCTGGAGGTGCGCACAGCAAAGCAGAACAGGGTCGTTGGCTCCTTATTCCCGTCCAGCTTGAAGGTGGCAAAGCTTGCGGCATGACCCTCGATGGCCTGGGAGACCTTGCGCTCCACAGAGTACAGCTGCATGGCGCCGGCCACGCGACTTGGGAGTGCCGAAATGCCGACGAGCAGCAGCCACTGCTGCGAGGCATTGCAGCGATAATTGATAATCTGACAGCCGTTGAGGGAGGAGTGGCGATCGAACATCTTCTGGGGCATCGAATCGCCCTCCATGGACCAATGGAAGACGCTCGTTTCCGTGACCAGGGCCAGAGTGTTCAGCGAGATCCACTTCCAGAACACCACGTCCTCGTTCATTGTATGCGCCTTCATTTTCGATTTCATTTCAATGTTAAAGATCTGCAATGTCTTTTGGGCTATAAACGGATAAACGGAAAATGGGGAATAATATTGAAGAAAATACAGTGAGTTGGCTTCGTTTACTATTTTATTTATAATTTCTAAAGGTTAGTTTACAATCAAAACTTGAAAGAGGGGTTCCCTCTTCTCTAAAAGATCGCAAACCCAATTAAAAAAAGAAGCGAAAGAAACCTCTCAGTTCAGGTTTTCCTATTGAGCTCTCATTTTAAGAGGGAAAGCAGTTTTCGTTTTCCCCCTCTCTCTCCCACGCTTTGCCTGCAATGTACAAGCAAGAGCGAATGAGAGAGTGTCTTTCAGTGTTGCCAGATGAAAATTTTGCTTTCCCCCTAAAAAATCTCAAATAGTCGATATTTCCCCCTAAAAAATCCAGTGTTCCCCCCAAATTCAAAAAAATCTGATAAATTCAAATAATTAAAAGAAGAAATATCTAATTATGACCTGGAACGTTGCAAAGCGGAAAAATGTCGGTGTAATACCAGTTCTTAGTATCTTAAAGGCGGCTTCACGGAATGCGCCAACATCAGCTGGCAAAACTTTTAAGCGATACAAAAATCGTGTGCAGTATTTATTTTGATATTTTCGCCAATTAGGGAATTTATAATAAAAAAAGAAATTTTATAGAGAGTTTCTTAAAAATTTTAAAAATTGTTCCCCCCTAAAATTCCCCCTGGGACATCAAAAAACCCCTAAATCTAGGGGGAAACCCCCTGATCTGGGAACACTGGTGTCTTTATTGCAGAACCAGCGTGACCGCACCGATAACAAATACTTTCAGATGCAACAATAAATACCAAAAGCTAACATTTTATATCCTTGTTCCACTACTCCGTATTTTTGTATTTCCACTGCTCCATCTACATTCTTGAACAGCTGATTCGGCTTTGTTTACATTTGAATTGGGACGGCGTCCAACGTAGCGCGGCGGAAAGGGGTAATATCAGGCTTTCTTTTGCGATGCTTGGACACCGTGTTCTTTTCAAAGTTACCCGACCTATTCAAGGCCTTATAATTTCAAAAACAATAATAAATTAGGGAGTGGAAGGAAAATTTAGGGAAGGAACTTACAAAATATCGCCTAATAATCGATATTTTTCGGTATTTTTTAGTATGTATAGGAACGGACTGTCTGTCTATTTTGGATGGACCATTCTCCCGTATGGGAGACCCCGTGTAAAAGAATGGACCATTCTCGAGAATGGAGCAGAATGGAGCTGTGGAACAAGGCTATTAGACAGTGTTGCGAGATACCATAAAGTACCATTAGAAAAAAGCATAGAAATGCATTGAAGGTGCTTATATTTTATTAAAAAATAAATAAATAAAAATTTAGTATTTAATTTTGATATTTCACATCGACACTGGTTTTATAATGGTTTTTACAATGGGTGCAGATATTCCCAAATTACTTATTCTGTAGCTTGTGCATCTCATGTTGAAAATCAATAGCAGAAAAAGTAATCAGTTCGAAAAATACCATTAAGTACCATGAAATTTTTCAAATAATCGAGTATATAAACTAAATATACCAGTATATACCACAAAGCAAAAAATACTTTGCGTCAGATGTTGGCTTCAGAAAATACCAGAAAGTAGTTAAAATACCATAAACGGAAATCCTGAGCTGAACTCTGAGAGAGTTTCTCATTTTTTTAAAGCGGAATCTCAAGAGAAACCAAAAAACTGGCTCTACAACAAGAAAGACCCCCCTCTAAAGTTTCTTTTCGTGTGATCTTGGGAGCGTAACGGAATGATTGCATAGCTCTGGTTACAACTATGTTTACACATATAATGTTTAGCTTACCTTTGAGCGCAATAACCTTGCTAGCTGGATTCATAATTGCCGAATCAGCTGATATGGGACGGCGAGTGGGATTGGTGGCATCGTTCATATCGATGATCACCACCTGGTTGGTATCATTAACCTTCTCCCGCACGCATATGAACTTATCCGACTCCATTGTGAGCGTGCTAAAGGAGAACGAATTGGCGTTGATGCCAACATTTGTGAGCTGCAAAGAGAAAAGAGTTTGAAGGAATTTAGTTACTTGAAATATGTTCAGGCCTGCCACTTATCTCTATCTCTCGCCACTCTCTTTCTCAGCTCTTAACAGGTCTTTTAACGGCCCACTCTTTCCTTAATGTAACTTAGTTCAGGCATTCCATTTCTACAAACGAATAAACGTACACGCATTCCCAGCGGCCCGAACTTACCCTTGGGAGGATCGACGTCACCCTGTACAAACATTTAGGTCCTTCGAGCCGGATTAAAAGTTAATTAGTTTTTATAGAGAAAGATGTGGAATATATATTCTTTTGTGACTTGAGAGCTTCAAGCTTTATTTGAACTAATGTCAGAACAATCTAAACAGATTTGGAGCTTCTCTCTTCCGTGTTCCCATCTTGGCGTTCCTCTTCGGCGTTCCCCTCTTCGGCGTTCCCCTCTTCGGCGTCCCTCTCTGCGGCGCCCCTCTCTGCGGTGTCTCTACCGCACGCAATACAAAAGTTGCTGACGATATTCGGCTCGAAGGTTAAGTAGTAATCAGCGTTCCGCGCCTGGATAAATTCTAGGTATTCTGTAAACATATCGAAGGTTAAGAAATCGGTGTTCTTGCACGTCAAACGGTGGTGGTAGGGGCAGTTCTGGTCATAGATCCAAAGCCGGGCCTCTGGTGGCTGTATTTTTAACATTGCCAAATACTCCTTTAGCCGCTTCTCATTGTTTTCCGAGTAGATGATCGCGCTGCTGTACTTCATGCCATCATAGATGGCATCGGTAACCACTGGATGCTGCGAGATTCTCGTCACCTCCAAGTCATCAGTATTTTTTTGCCGGCTCAGCGTCCAAGGCTGCATCAGGCCAAAACGTATCATGGTTGTGACCTCCACTATGTGCTCCTCTCGCTTTGGCCACTGGTAGTTGAGCCAACGAACGGCGGCCAGGAAGACCTCCAACTCCGTGTTGACAGCAATCTTGCTGGAGGTGAGCAACGTCTTCAGGGCGTATATGGGCAGGTCCAGGAACTCCTGCGAGGCCACCAGTGGGAGGAAGAAATAAGAGATGTTTCCGAGGTAGGAGCGGAACTCGGGCTCCATGCCAAGGGCCGTTGCATCCAAATACAGGAATACTGCTCCTGCCCCCTGGAAGTTGGTGTCCATGTAGTCTTTACAGTAGATGACCAGCGCCGGAATATCGAGAAATGTGGCCGCGCGGTACACCTCCAGCAGGCAAGAAGGTGTCAGTTTCGGCGAGTCCTCGCATATCCAGCTGTAGATGATCTTGAAGGCTCGCGGAGTCACCTTGCTAGCTGGCAGTCTTATGCTCAGCTCGTGGCCAAACTCGCGAACCTTTCCAGAGAACCCCTGCAGGGCTATCAGGTGCACATTCTGCTTGTACTCTCCAATGGTGACCACCGCATCGGTGTTGTAGCCGGACCTGACCATTTTCCTCAGTTCTGCCCACAGGTCTGGTGTCTTAGGGAGTACATTCTTCGCCGACGAGATAGGGCGTCTTAGGGGGTAGCCCAATTGGGATAGCGTACGCGTAAAGCAGGTACAGCTTTGCCGACGCTCTTCGATTTGCTTGATGTCACCAACCTGAATTTCCGGCTTGGACACGGAAGTCCCCGGCTTGGCGGAAGTTTCGAGAGAGCCGCTTGAGCATTGCGGACGCTCTTCGATTTGCTTGATGTCACCAGCCTGAATGTCCAGCTTGGACAAGGAAGACCCCGGCTTGGCGGAAATTTCGGGAGTGCCGCTTGAGCATTGCGGACGCTCTCCGAGTCTTTCGAAGTCAGCAGCCAACTTGTCCACCTCGGAGAGGCTAGACCCCTGATTAGAGGAGGTGCTGGGAGACGGTTCCTTTACTGTGCCATCTCCAGAAGCCTTCTGCTCCTGTTTCTGATTAGCGGAGGTGCTGGGAGACGGTTCCTTTACTTTGCCATCTCCGGAAGCCTTCTCCTGTTTCTTGTCTTTCGGCTTTGCCTTCCACATTACGTCGAGAGCTACTTGTTACTGTGGTCCTTGAAGCGAAGTCTGAATATAGCTGTTTGCTTTGTGGAAAGGTTTTTTACTGGAAGTGCGCCTAGCTAGCAAGCCCGTATTCTGAGTTCTGGGTAAGGACTGAGGAAATGACTGGCCCGAATTGACAAATAGTTCCTGGGCCTGCTGTGATCCTTGAAGCAAAGTCTGAATATTTTGCTGTTTGCTGTTTTGCTTTGTGGAAAGCTTGTTTACTGGAAGTACGTCTACGAAGTACGAGTTCTGGGTTAGGACTGAGGAAACTGGACTGGCCAGAATTGACAAATAGTTCCTTGGCCTGCTTTGATTTGCAGTCTGGATGCCGATAGATGACAGTTGAATTGACAATTAGGCCGCAAAAACATCGATATTTGGCACTAACGATGTTACCGATATATTGAGGATGAAACATCGATATTATCGATTATATTATTAAATTAAAATATTCGGTTTATAGTGATTTGCAAAGTATTTCTTAGAAATTAAAAAAATATGCATTTATAGCCATAGTTTTGGGGGAATTAGCATTGGCCTATCAGTAAAACATCGAAAATTCGATAAATTAAACATCGATGTTTTTGAAAACAGGAAAACATCGATAGAGCTACAATGTTTCTGCAGCACTAATTAAAGAATTCTAGAATTTTAGGCTGGGAAAAATTAAAAACGCGTTTTTTATATTTTTAAATTTAAAAAACCAAGTAAGAAAGCTACAATGAGAGTGTGACCGGGTTGAATACAGAAAAACTAGAATATGTAATAACTCCCATATTTATCATTCAATTTTACTTAAATTTTCTTTTGCCCGCCCACATAGATATATTTATTACATTTCCGTTTGACGAATTGCACAATATATATTCGGTTGGCACTATATTATAATACCCTTGAACCCTATGAGCATCGGGTATTAAAACCGGGTTAGCACCGATTTCTTATTTATTTTCTGATCGTTCGGCAGCTATATAACGTGATTTTGAATTTGTAAAAACTACGCGGGAAAGATGTGACAAGATCGACTCTTTTGTTGGTGCTGATCAAGAATAGTGTCTTCTTCATCGCTTTGCAAAGTTCTGACCAAATTCTAAAGGTTTAATAATAAGGCTTAATAATAAACAATATTAGCTTACAAACAAAAATTATTTAAATTTTAGTTGTCTAAAATAACTGTAATTAACTTATTTAATGCATTAAAACCACACATCCGAAGTATGCGCTGCTTTTAATGCTAGGAAGAGACTATATTTGATTAAAACATTATTCCCCTGAAGTTGTGGTGAGCGAGAGAGAGAGTTCAACAAGTTGTTGCAACGCGTTCCCATTCAAAAGGTGTCTCGGAAATGCACCCTCTTCAGCCCGTACGTACAGCCCATACATTTATTAGATTAATGAAAAAACCGGTAGACGGTAGAGTACCGAAAACTCACCTGTAAATGCTCCTGAAAGCGTATGGGCAACGGTTGCGTCATCTTAACGGGCTGCACAAGCAATGCTGGTAGGTGATGATGATTTTGTTAAGATGTGCACACTTTTTCGGTTCGGTT
>VNJO01008753.1:0-75565 GCA_008042535.1 Drosophila tani | reverse complement strand
GTGCCCTCCGAGCCGTTATGGGATGAATATCCTGGCAAAATTTTTGTTTAACCTCAACTACGATCTATGTTGAGAAGATATTCGGGTTCACTTTCACCTTTCTGATGGTCCTGGTGTATTCCAGGTGGGTCAAAGCATTGGATCAACCTGGAATAATAAGCACTCTCCTAGAATAAGGCTCCTTTAAAACGCTGTACAATGCTCCAAATGGTAAAGGGGCTTCTATCTATCATTTCTTCAATCTCTGCATGTGATTTGCTCTGAAATTGCGGATACAAATCAATTTTCCACTGAGATACGGTGGTTTCCTTCTGTTTACCCCCCATTTTCGCGAAATCTAGCTATTTTTGCTAAGAAAAAGGGTACTAGGATGTTTTCACTTTGAAAATTTATCACCATGTCATTCCAAAAATAGAGATAACGGGGAATTTAAAGAAAAAAATAGCAAAATCGATTAAATTTTACCAAAATAGTTTAGTATAACCCAAGTGTGCCAATAATTTTGTTCAGGAAAAATCGGCTGTTTTTTTACATTTTTAAATTTTTTAAATTAATGAAAAGAGCTACGGGAGTGAAATAAAGTTAGTTTTGTTGTAAATTAATCAATGTATATGACTAAAATTTGTTTGATGTAAAAATCACAATTTTTAGTGGAGAAAAGCTTTGTGAAAGTCAGACATGCCAACTGTGCCAATAATTAAGTTCGTCACTGTATATTTCTCCCAAATAAATTGTAAAATTTCTTCGATTGAAAATGATGAAAAAATCATAATGGATAATGGATCCTAATCTTGTATACTCTTATTAATTTATTTCTTGAAAAATTTAAACTAATCAAATATTTTTTAACAGAAACCTTAAGTAACATAAAAGAAAATTAAATCCGGTTTTCAAAGAAACTATCAAATTTGAAGAAGATCAATGATACTAGTTTAAGAATAATTATTTTAAGATAATAACCATTAACTTAATCACCTAAAGATCAAATTATGATCTGTAAGCATTAACTGAGTACTATGCATGGCATAGTGTAGCCCTTTTAGCATTTTGTAAAGCATTTAGCATTTTATGTTAAGATTCCGCCGAGATTAAATGAAATTAGGATTAAGTAGAAAAGAAGACTACGCTCACACTACACATTATAAAAGAAAACTACATACATACATTGAAAATAACAAGAGAGCGAATTAAAATCAAATAAATAAAGAAGAATTCAAAGATAAACTACGATAACAGATCTCACAATTGTTAAAAGTAAGCAGACCAAAATTTAAGAAACAAGTTTAGTTTAGAGGTGCTTTGATATTCAAAATATAGGAGCTCGACTGTATCTATCTGCTGCGCACGCAAATGTTTTTGAAGTACGATGGCGATATTTTCGCAAAAGCAAAAGCGCATACACCGCAGCGGCGGCGGCGGCGACGGCGGCAGCAGCAACAACATACGCCAAATAAGGCGAGTAACTGCTACACTAACATTAATGAAACTGCCATGAAAACCGCAAGCGCAAGCGCCGCACACACAAAAGCCCCAAATACCCCTCTCGCAATCCGCCACCTCTCTTCTAAACAGGGGATTTACACTGGTCGTGGGGAGTCGTAAAATTAACAGTGGAACAACTAGCAATTGAAAATGCATTGCGGTAAGCGCCGGCGAGTGTGTCTGATTGAGACGGTGAGAGCGTCATCATCTGGCAGGTGACAACGCCAAACTATCTTTGGTTACAGGGTTTAATCTTCCCAAAAGCTTTGTACAGTTTTTGACTTTTATCTTTAAAAGATTTAATGCAATATAAATTAAGAAGATTAAATTCAAATATGATTGAAAATTAAGAAATGAAACACTTGACTTATCTACAATAAAATTAAGCATTATGTTTTTATATCTTCAGTGAAGCCCTAGAATTCCCAACTGTGTCGTTAAAATCGTTCGATATTGATAACAGATGAGGAAAGTTTTGATTAATATTTTGGAAAGTATAAAATTATAGCTAGATTTTAAGAATCACTGTGGACGGCAGTCCACATAGTGACGATGAGCACCGAGATTACAGCCGTAGAATTGAAAATCTGCTACGATAGTCCGATCAGAACCATTTATATCTTGATCGAAAGGTATTGTAAACCTCTTTGAAACTACATACTAAGATTTTTCAAAAACGGATTAGTTTAGGAGAAGTGGAAGTGAAAGTGCGAAATTGAAAATTTTGAAAAGTTTTTCATTAGTTTCAAAATTGGCTTTTAGCTGAAAAATTTAAAAAGGCAAAACAGGTTGCGTGCCAATTTTGAAACTAATTCAAAACTTTTTAAATATTTTTGTTTAAATAACTATTAATCGTCACAAAATTTGGTATCAGAACTTTTTCGAGTTGAATGTGCCATCGTCACTTTAATCTCACCTCGTTAAGAGGTGATATAACATAAATAAATCCGGAAGGCATTTTAAGAAAGGTAAGAAAGGTCTCAATATAAACGTTCCCCTATTTCAGTTCCTTTAATTAACTGTTCCTTGTTCATTTTGCCTGGATATATCCTTGGAAACCATCTCCACCCTATTGAACTTTCCGAATGCTCGCCCAGAAATTCAAAAATTCTTGCACAAGTTCCAGCCAACTCTTTTGGGGCAAGCGCACGTCACCGAAAAATTCCCACCGTTTTCCACCCACCACCCCTAAAACCCTATCATCGCTATCATCATTATCATCATCGCAGTGAGTCGGAAAAAAAAGGAGAAGGAGAAGGAAAAACCATACGCTGCGCGCTTGGCTCTAAACAACTTTGCAATGAATGAGTAAACAAAAACAAACGCCGACTTCGCTGTCGGCGTCGCTGTTGCAGTTTCGCTGCTTATTTGCCTTGCACTTTTCATTCCGCCCACCGCAGGGGATGGGTGGGCTAGAAAAGGGGGAGAGGGAGGAAAATGGTAGGGTTATAGGCAATGCAAGGAGAAAACAAAACAACGCGCATTACAGCAACAACAACAGGCCTGCTACTCCGCTACTGTTGCTGCCCCGCTCCAGCAGCAAAAACAATAGGAAACGCAAACAAGTGAAAATTGCACTCGAAAAATATATATGTATATTAAAAGTATGATATTAAAAATATTTGGCGCTGTCCAAATAAAAATTAATTGTAGCAGAAGTTCGGAGTAAAAGGCAAAACACCATATTCTCATTTTCCATTCGGGTTTAATGTACGTGAGACGTTGTGATATGAGAGCAGAAGCAAGCCCTCGATTTATGTTCGTGTCATGATAGCCCGGAGCACCGAGGCCTAACAAGGAGCATCCCTGACTTGAGAAAATAAATGCCTATTCGAGAAAATAGTTAAATATAAACGAGAAAGAAAGCTTACTTCGGTAAACCGATGTTGGTATACCCTTGCAGTCTGTAATTGGATCATTGAAAATCGAACCATTTTAGTAATGTTGAAAAAATATCGAATTTTGTAAATTTTACATTTTACATGTAGAAATTTACATTTTCATATAAATCGACCGATCGCTTCTACGGCAGCTATATGATATAGTTGTCCGATCTTAATGAAATTAAAACCGTAATTCTAGAACCATAAAAACTGCTATATCTCAAAATTTATAGAAATACGTTTAAAGCCAGAGAAGTTAAAATTTTTATTACATTAATTTCGCCATCATTCCTACGGCAGCTATAGGATATAGTAGTCCGTTCCGACATACATATATACTGCGTGCTAAAGAAATAAATTTGTAGGCAATATTTCTTGTTGGTTTTTAAAAAATATGTTTTTTTTTCAGGTGTTGAAAGTTGCGTGGGCTGTGAACAGGGGGCATTGGGTGGTGTGCATGGCTGGCTTAGTGCGTGAGCCTAGCTAGCTAGCCACAACATTGCGGGACAACAAACCGAAACACCAACAACAATAGGGGTTTCTTCTTATTGTTTTTGTTGGTTTCTTGTTGTTCACTTGTCTCAAGGAAAATACTGCAGAGCAAAACAATTGCAAAATATGAACAAAAATACATAACAATAAGGGGGGTTAGTGGGCGTTCTGTGGATGTCGGGAGGGTGGTAAATCCGTTGGTGGGCGGCGTCTAAAAAGGGGCGTGGGCGTCGTTGTTGGTGCCTGCACACGCAAATAATAATGACGCAGGAGCAGAAAATAAAATAATACAACACGAGACCAAAGCCAAAGCAAAACAAAACAAAAACAAAAGAAAAACTGAGAAAATTAAAGTAAAAAACAATGCCAAGGGGGAAAAGAAGGTAGAGGGAGATTGAGGGATCCCGGCCAGAACAGATTTTTGTCTTGTCTTAACTGAGCAAAAACGAAATTCTTTGGCATTCAAAGCAGTGATTAAATGGAGTTAATCCACGCAAAACGGCAGGTTTAATTTAAATGTTTGTTTGCTACTGATCCTAATCTATCTAATCGGGCTACTATTAAATATTTTTAATAAAACTTAGGCACTTCTGCAATTTGGGAAACATTCTTTGAGACTTTTCTTGAATAATTTTTTCTAGTAATCCTACTTAGTTCCAAAACTTGTTCTATAACTTAAGGAAATATCAAAGCTTTTCAAACTAATTCCTATATTTAGCCGGAAATAGTTACTCAAGTAATTAAGGTATTAGGAGTATCAGTCATTTGATAAGGAAAACTATTTGTAAGTGATAATAAAGGTAAATGGTCGATTAAAAGTCAATTAAGATTAATTACTCATTGATACATTAAGTGTAACCCAAGAACGCCTAAGTTGTACAAATTAAAGCTAATATTTAATTAAATTTCTAGAGAAAAATGTTTCCCAAAAACGTTTGATAAACACTACAAACTTATTTTTATCAGTTTTCTTTTAAGGAGTGTTAAATATTATATTTATAATATAAACAATATTATTTTATTTAACGTCTTAATTTACATGTTCTTTTTTCTATTCCTTGTCAGAACCTGTCACTATTTGGATGGCCATAAATGTCAAAAAACGTTATGGGGGAACCACAAAACTCGAAAGCAAAGGTGACATGACTTGGACAAACAAAAGTTGCATGCATTTAGCCGGGGCCACGCCCCCAAAAAAAACCACCCACTCCTCCGTTGGAGGTGGAGAACAAAAAAAACACAAGAACCTCACAAAAAGTCCAGGCGCCAAGTTTTATATTCTCTTTTCCTTGGTAAAAATTTTCATTTGTTTTCCAGAAAAACAGCAGCAGCAAAAAGCGAACGAAAACAGGCTAGAAGCAGCAGCAGCAACAACTACAAGTCCTGGCATTTTGTTTTGATAAGTCTGACAAACAACAGAGCGCCAAGTAAAAACAAAAGCTTCCAACGAACGAATCACGCCCGGACAAGGACGGCCCCACCAGAGCCGCCGCAGAGTATAACAGGGGGGGAGTCTCCACTGGGTAACCACAAAACAAAAACGTCACTACAGCAACAATAAAAACAAAGACTAACGTCTAGAGTAAAGTTTCAAGACTCAAAACCTACTATTAGTTAGTCAAATTCATTAGTTGTTAAAGAAACAGCAGTACACGAAACCTAAATTGGTTAAAACCATTTTAGATATATTTGTATTTTTAAGCAAAGAAAGAAAATAAACCCTCAAATTCAATTGACCCATTAAATTATCTACGATAAAAAGAAATATTCTCTATTATTTCACATATTGTACACCAAAAAAAAAAGCATTTATAGAACCTTCTATTCTATACTCGTGAGTATGAAAAATTTATTAGTAAGATACTTATCAATTTAATATTACGAAAGTATATATTTTATACTCATCTGAACCAATATTTCATAATAATCACTAATATTAATAATCACAAACAGAAATGCACTAAATTCCAGCTAAAGCGATATGTTATCGAATTTTCGAAGTGGGTTCGTATTAAAATAATACTCAAAAATACACAATTGAAACTATAGAGTATAAAAACTAAACTTTGGAGTATACATTTGATAATTTGAAGTATAAAATCTATACAAAACTCGTTATACTGCTTGAGTATACTTTTAAGACAACGCGTAGAAAGGTTAAACTCTTGCTTTTTTTTTGGTGTACATGGTTTTAAGGTTAGTGACTAAAAACTTAAAACCAAAGTTTTTTGAGAGAATAGACTTTAATTTTGAAAAGTTCAAGTGTTCTGACAATTTTCTAAGATATGCAAATTGTAGGAAAGTTGTTTTCATATTTTGGGGTTTCTTTTAACCTTACATACCAAAATTCGTAGAGATGCATACTTTGGGTTTTCTTTTCACTTACATACCAAAGTTGGTAGGTCTAGTTTTTGTAGTACCCGAGATTAAGAAATATTTTTAGAAACTATAATATCTAACAAATTCATATGAAGATTCACCCTTAACATAAATTTCTCTGTGTCATACCTTTTCAAATAATAAGAATACCTCTTGCGTAAGGGTATCCCGAATAACAAATGGAGACCGAATGAAAAAAAAGGTCGCTGTAGCAAGTGTAGCAAGCGTCGCTGCTGCCGTCGCTGTCGACGTCGACGTCGCAGTGGCCAACACATTTCGCCGTGCAAAACAAACATTTCATCATACAGAGCGGCATAAACAACAACAACAACAACAACAAGTAACATGAACACACACCAATGGAAAGAAGAAGGCGACAAAGAAGAAGAGCGGCGACGAAATGTCAGGGCCCCCCAGTACACCCCCTCTCCCTCCCACTCGTACACTTTGCTTGCCTGGCGCGACAACGCAAATAAAAACAACAAAAATACCAACAACGCACGCAGACAGACAGTGCGCCAGAAAGAGAGCGAGAGAGAGGGTGACTGAGGGAGGGGGAGCTGGGGCCAATGCCTCACACACACACCACTGCGCATTTCTAAGAAAAATTTATGCGTAAAATTTTAATTCTGTTTTGATCGTCAACAACAAAAAAGCACAAGCAACCGCACACACATGCCAGAAAGAGAGAGGGGCACTGTGATGTGGTGGGAGAGCGCGAGAGTGGAGCTTGGGTCTCGGTGCAAAAACAGCAAGTCACTTGCGCACATGTTTGTCTGCGGTTTCTCTTGCTCTCTTTGGGGCCCCACTCTCTTTGGCGCTGGCGCACACTCTCTCCTTTCGGTACAACTCTCTCTCCCGCTCTGATTTCACAGTTAATTCGAGAAGTTGTTTTGATTGAAATTAACACTACAAACGTTTTTTTTTTTTTTCCTTTTCACTTGTCTGTCAAAAATTTCGATTGATAAGAAGCGAAATAAATTTGAGCAAACTAAATAAAGATGAAATAATGGTTGCTAAGCAAAACCCCAGGCACACGTGTTACACGGTATTTCCTTAGAATTGGATTTAATCTTTTTAAAAAGAAGTAAATATATTTCTTAAGAATTTTGGGAGCTTTTTTCATTTATTATTTTCATTTATGCATTAAACATTTATTGATAGGCTATAAAACGCCTGGAATTCCCTGTTAATCGCTCGTTTATTGACCCTCATGGGTTAAGGCTGTATGTTTTAATTCTGGTTAATTTTTCATCATTTCCCGAAACGGACTTTGATTTTGCCACCAATTGATAAGGGCTTTTGCTCAATGAAATAAAAATATTTTATTAATGATTCGCCGTTATATGGCTCACTAGATAACTTTTGCAATCGATTCCGGTTAATTTAATGACTTTATGATTAATTTAATAATCTTTTTTTTTTTATACCAGAATCGATTGTTTGTTTGGTGTGTCAGAAAGCCGTTGGTTTTTTCTAGAGCTGTAAAAACATCGATAGTGCCCTCACTCGATATTTTCGATAGTGATAGTCCAAACCATCGATAATATCGATACTATCGACAAAATAAAATGGGTTGAAAAATGTTAACTTTGCTTAAACAAAACAGATTAAATGGCATAATTTATAAAAGATTTTATGTATTAAACAAAAAAAACAATTAACTTCAATCACATCACTGCCTATATGGAATTTATTTATAAATCATTTTTGATATTAATGATTAAAAATTAATTTAAAATATCTCAGTCCTATCTTAAGAATAAGAGAATTTATGATTATACTTATTTGCTGATAACGCGATGTATCGATGGTAGAAAAAAACAATCGATAGTGACCAGGAGCACAGCATCATCGATAATATCGATAGTATCGTCGATAGTTTTACAGCTCCAGTTTTTTCACATTTCTGTGCAAGAACAGGTGGGCTTTAGAGTATTGCGAAGCCTTTACTCTACTAAATATTAAAAAAACAAAACCTACAATAGCCTAGATCTTAGGAATTCCTATCCACATACCAAATTTCATATCAATCGGATAAATATAACATTTCTTGTATGCCTTTTAGGGAAATTAAATATAAACTACGGGGAAAATCACCGCGCGCTAACGATTAGAAAAACAAAACACTAGATTTTTCTTTAACTTTTACCCTATACTAGAAAAAGCCATTACTCACCGTTCCGAAATATTTCATCTCTTTGGTCTTGATGCGTCTGTGCGGCTGTGATCCGGGACCGCCTCCGCCACCTACACTTGGTGCTCCTCCGTTGCCCGACGCCGCAATGGTACCGCTCTCGTAGGCCGCTGCTGCCACAGCGGCCGCTGCCAGGCCGTTTAACCCATTGTGGGCGGCAGCTGCTGCCGACGAGGACACGGGATTGGGCACCAGATTACTACCACCGGAGGTGTTAACACCTGGCACACCGCCGCCGCCACCGCCACTGAGACTGCCACCGCCTGCTTCCATAAAATCGAATCGCTTAAAGGCATACCACTTGGACGGATTGGGCTGGATGCCCTGGTAGATTTTCACAAACATCTTGTGCTTCTCCCGCCGATATTGGGTCAGGAGCACATTCATCTTCCGCTCGACCTCCGCCTTGCTGCAGCCAAAGCGGTCGGCGATCTCCGACCAAGCCCGGAAGCGACATAGCTTATCCTTGTACTTGGGATCGGCGCGATTCCATAGTTCGGTGTGGCAGCGGTACTGTTCGATAAGTTCCAGGGCATCGTCGTTGGTCCACTCCATGATCTTGGGCGAGGTGTCACCGCCGCCACCGCCCGCAGGGATGCTTCCGCCTCCAGCACCGCCGGGCAGTGGAATCAGGTGCTGCTGCTGCTGCTGTTGCGACTGTTGCTGTTGCTGCTGCGAGTGGTGCTGCAGGGGCTGCAACGTCTGATGGTGGCTTAAATAGGGATGGTGATGATGATGATGGTGCGCAGTGGGATGTTGGTGGGCGGCTGCTGCTGCGGCGGCTACAACGCTGGCCGGATTGAAGTTCATTTGTGGGTGCTGCTGCCTACACACTATATAGCTTTTATAGCCCTTTTTTTCTTATTTAACTCTAGGCGCTTCTGAAGAATCTTTCAGGGAATGTCACGCGAAATGCACTCAATCAACATCGTCTTCTTGGGTCCTGTCGACTGGGTCTCATTCTCATTCATTGAGCACTGCGTGTACTACTTTTCATTTACTGAAAAAAGATAGAGGAAAAATAGGCGAATAAATTTTTAGTTAAATAATAAAAGTGGTAAAATTATAAAGCCCTGACTTGAGTCAGAAAATTTCTCTGCCCGGCCTCTGCCGACACACACATTATGCTCAGAATGTAAGGCAAGGCACCAGTGCGATCAAATTGTAATCAATACTCTTTTAGACTCAAAAAGTTTTCTTTTTTAAGTAATTTCTAACAAACATTACAAAAATGTTTGTCTATTTTTTCTGCTATCTAGAAAGTTTATTCTTTTTTTTTACTCACACAAAATTAAGAAATAAACACTATAATTTATAAAATAATTTAATCAGCTTCTTCTAATTATAAATTATCTGAATAATAGAACTCTTTATAGATTCGAGAACCCACCAATGTTGTTATAGAAAATTTTCCTAATTCCATCAATTTGTAAGGTGTGAAGCCAACTTTCCATTGAAGGAAATGTAATGTAGTAAAATATATATAAAATCTAGGAAAACAAGTTTGACTTCATTTAATTCTCGGGGTATTTATCGTTTTGTTTACTCAATCGCAGGGTTTTTCCCGCATGCCAAACAATCCGTACCCGCCGCCGTGTGATAAGGTGACTCATTCAAAAAAACACACTCATTCACCACTCGAAACAGAGAAGCATTTTCAGCGAACTGTTTGCGGCCAAATACGTGCAGCCATCGGAATCGATCGCTCGCCATTGGTCATTATTTTATTATGTTTTTTTTCCTCTGTTAACTTACTTGTGCGCCCCGAAGGTGTTAATCAGAAATGGGAAATTTTCAAGCCAACACAACTAAGCCTGGCCAAAAACCCCGTCTGAGCCCGATCATCAAACGGGGCGGACGGCAACTGAAATAGGCCTCTGTCCGGTGGCAGTTGGACTTGTTAATTGCTGGGATTTTTATTTGATTTGACATCTAATTGATAAACTGAAAGTCTATTGCGAAATTTCGAATGACATTTTATGTAAACGGTTGCCAGGAATTTACTGTACGGAAGGGAAACTAAGCTAAATATTTTAACATTCTCTAACATTTGAGTTAGAGTTTTTGCAATTGATTCGCTAATGATAATAGCTAATATTTAATTCTGTTTAATTCAGTTTAATTGTTTACTTTCAAAGGTTGCAAAGCTAGCAAATATTACACAATATAGTTTCAGAGGAAACAATATTTTTTAGAACATTTAAAACCATATCTAATCTATTTTAACTAAGCGAAATAGAAGGTTTCATTATTATCTTTCACCTAATTTCACAATGAATGGCAGCTAAGCACCACCTTCTAACCTATCTACTTAGCTTTGTTTAATAAAACTAAAAAAAAAAACCGTTTCCTACAAACCAAAAATAAACGCCGACCTCAAGCTTATCTGGGGACATATTAGACTATCACTGTTTGTCTCCAAGGTTAGATTACACACGAAATTTTATCTGAACCATGATGTGACGCAAAATTATGAAATACACGAAAGTTTGCCGTGACGTAGCTATATATCTTTGAAATATCATCCAGAAACTACTTAAGGGAAAACCCAAAACCGATATACTGCGTTGTTTTCAACGATCCAACGATCTTACGCCATTATCATGGTATGAACTTTAACTGATCGACATTTGTAATCTCGGCAAAAGTAAAAATAATCGACATAAGCTTTTTCCATTCACCGATTCCCTGTTATAAATACGCAGCAAATTTTTTGTATAATCAGTTACAGAACACGTCATCGTCTGCCTAGGTCAGTGGCACTATATACATTATATGGGCAGTATACAGAGGCGGATCCAATAGGGGTTTATGGATCAGCAATGAAAATATATCTATTGTAATCATATATATATTAAGTATTATTAAGTGTGACCATGTTGTTATGATTTATGTAAGTAGCATTAAGTGTGAACATCTTGTTATAGAATATAATATTGTATGTATTCGATAGTTCTGTAGTAAGTATCGATAACACGATAAATATAGGAGACAGACGCGTCAGAAAATAAGAAATAAAGAATCATAAAAATTTTTACACCATCATTTACACTATTAAGATTATTATATTAAATTATACTTAAGAAAATAATGATTCAATTTTTTTTTTACAGAATTTTGTTATATTTTTAACCCGGAAAATGCTTAGGACCCCCCGCGTACAAATTGTGGAAATGCCACTGATAATAAAAGTCTAAGTTCTGCGAATAAAGTCCGCAGTGGATGATAAAGCAGATTCTGATCGGAATTAGCATTTTGACGTGCAACTTTTGTTTAGCGAAAATGTCGCAATTTGTGCGAGCGGAGAAAATTCTGCCAAGAAAAGGCACAAGTGTGAGTGTTGTGTGTGCGAGTGTAAATGTCACAAGTCAACAGAAAACAGAAGCAGAAGGCAACAACAAACGATAACAAAGATGGCAACAAGGCAACTTGCTCGCGCCTCGTCATTCACAATAGACGGAAGTGTATTCCGCACACACACACTAGCACACATAATCTACACCAGGGACACGTGCGCTTTCACTCGCACCAATACCACTGTACATATGAGCCCCCGTACTATGCGGCATCTCGCTTTTACATCAATCTTTGTCGAACGTAGATTTTTTCGCTTCCTGGTC
The DNA here is from genome assembly GCA_008042535.1 of Drosophila tani. Taxonomy (NCBI): domain Eukaryota; kingdom Metazoa; phylum Arthropoda; class Insecta; order Diptera; family Drosophilidae; genus Drosophila; species Drosophila tani. Next base: position 63,512 of record VNJO01008753.1, on the reverse strand, counting down.
TCTCGGGCGTCGAGCGCAATTTGCTTTACGTTTTAGCACTTGTCGTACGTATTTACGCTAAACAAAGGCGGTCAAGATATTAGCACTAAATAACTAGGCACTTGTAGAGAAGACTAACTGAAATCTAGCTAAGAACGAGTCTACAAAACTACAAATACACAAAAATTTTAAATATGGCGCCCAAAAAGACATTTTTCGAAATTCTTTAAAAACCTTTAAGCCACACCAACAAAAGTAAATAAATTGTAAGCATTAACTGAGTACTATGTATGGCATAGTGTAGCCCTTTTAGCATTTTGTAAAGCATTTAGCATTTTATGTTAAGATTCCACCGAGATTAAATGAAATTAGGATTAAGTAGAAAACTATGGTCATGACTATGGTCACACTACAAATTATAAAAGAAAACTACACACTTTGAAAATAACAAGAGAGCGAATAAAAATCAAATAAATAAAGAAGAATCCAAACATAAACTACGATAACAAAATATCAAAAATTTTGAAACAAAAAAGTCCGGAAAACATTTTGACTTTGACACTTTAATGTTATCAGATACAAGTAACGCTTTTATCGAATATTTTAAGAAGAATCGAAGCATTTATTACCGAGATTCATACGTCAACCAATTCAACGATTCAACGATTAAATCGTTAAAATGTATTAAAAAACCTTCTGACACATCTTCTACCAATTTCAATATAAAAACTGTTTGAAAAAGTGTTCTGAAAGTTCAGGGGCTAATAAACTAATCGTTACTGTAAGCTTTCTAAGAGATTCTTCTAGAGCTATTCTTTTGATCGCAACTGTACATAAAATGCCTTTGTGTTTTAGCACACAATTTAACACACATAATTTCATGAAATAAATTGTTTAGTAATCGGTTTTTGTCTCGCGACAAAGTTCGAGAAATATTTCTTTTTTTGCGCAGATTGCGACGCTGCGCAAACAGCTGGATGATTCATAACGGTAAACTCACGGCGCACACACACACACGGATATGAGAGTTGGAAAGAGAGAGAGAGAGAAGGGAAAAAACTTAATTTGTTTTTAGTTCAGTTTTGCGTGTGGTTTTCTTGTTTTATTTGCCATGTGTGTTTTTTTTTAGTGTTTAGTTGTTTGCTTTTGTTGTTTGCGCCACACTCTGCGTCAATTTTTAGCCGCGACACATTTTGGTCTATTTTTAGAACTTGTTTTTTACGCCACGCTGCTTTTTTACGCACTTTTTTTTCTGCTCTCTTTCTCTATCGCACTCACACTCGCTTTAGGCGTTTTTCCAATTACTTTCCATTATTGCTTGGAAATTTGAATTTTTTAAAAATAAAGTTTTTTTATTTTGGCTACGTTTTTGGTTTTTCCCATGCATTTTGTCTGTGCGGCCTCGTTGTATTTTTAAGTAGCACAGTTTTGGGGGATTTCCTTGGAAGTCTGCGGTTTTTTATTCGCTTTTATATTGGATTTTTTTTTATTTTACTTTGGTTGTTTACTGATTGCGTTCATAGATTTTGTTGAATTTTTTTCTTTGCTAAAATTTCATTTGCATGTCGCGGGGGCTTTGATTTGTTGTTTGATTCCCGGGAAAAGGTGAGTTGGGATTTTTATCAGGAACTTTTAAATGTCACCGTCCTTTTAATTGTCTTGTAATGTGAATCACGGGAATTTGCTTAGATAGCAGTTCTTTTTTTTATAGAAAGTTTATTTATAAATTGGTTTTTGTGTGTTTAATAAATGTAATTATTGTCTGCGCACTTTTTGAGGATTTATTTTTAACTAGATTTTGGTACTCGATTAATTGTGGAGCAAAAACATAAAGGATTTCTTAGAGTTTGGTTTAAATGTATATAAAAACTATTACATAAACTATTTTCTAGTTTTTATAATTAATATTTCGTTTTATAAATATAATATAATTTATTCTTTATAATAGCACTTGGTCACACCGTATATTTATTCTTTTTAATTGCACTTGGTCACACCGTATATTTTGGAAGAACATAACACATAAACAGTTGCTTACTTTTTAGATTAACATTTAAATTCCACAGTCTCTGCTTTTATATTGCCCGATTTATTTTACAGATTTCTTTCATCAGAGACGTCCAACCATTTTGAATTCGTTTAAAAACGATGCCAAAATAAAACGGTCTGAATCAGAAAACGTTGAATTTGCATAAAATCCATGTTATCCACAATTTAGTTTGTTTTCGCCTTTTGTCATTTTTGAATCAAGAAGAAGAAGACGAAGGAGAGGCCGAAACAAATTAAACAACGCAAAAAGTAAACAACATCCAAAAACGAAATTGAGCACAGAAACTTAAAAATACATTTCAAGGCGCGCGGCGGGCATGAAATAAAAAACAATTTACAATCGCTAACACACACACATGCTATAACGCGTATTGAAATAATTTGTAAGAAACACTTTTTGTGAAATATTTGTTTGTTTGCGCAGTGGTTCTGTTTATGAGTGGTTTTTGAAAACCACTATTTGTGAAATATTTGTTTGCTTGGTTTTTTAGTTTTATTGCTTTGGAATTTCTTCATCTTCCAACTTGAAATATTTTTGTTTTCGTAACTTTTGGCGGTTTGCACAAGTGAGTTTTTCAATGTTTACCATTTTTCGAATACAATTCCTTAAACTTCTTTTGATTATGTATTTCCGGGATTTTTCATTGCTTAAGCTACGTACTCAGACACGCGAAAAGTGTTCAATAGTCACCCTCTCGCTCTATCGCACTGCTTAGGAACACTTTTTGCGTGTCTGAGTACGTAGCTTTAAAGGAAACTGGCCACACTTTTGAGTTCCGGATGGTTATTTTTAGAAACACGTAATATATTTCACCTTTATATTATTTATCTTTATTTCTTCCGCACAAACTTTTATTATAATTAGTTTTTTATTATATTTGAAAATTTTTATTTCTTAAATTCACGTTAACATTCGTACAACTTCATTTTGTATTATCCTTTTGAAATTAAGCTTCACAGTTCTTATCCCTTCTTTTCGTATATTTAGTTCTTTGAATTATTTCATCTTTGAAATCATTTTAGAAAACACAGTTTTATTCACAGATTTATTTTTTGTAGATTTTTTAGAAAGCACAGTTTTATTCCAATATAACTTTTGTTTGTTCCTATTTCGTTTTGAATTTTATTTGGATTCCCTTCAATTTCCGTAGGATTGAAATATATTTCAGCTTCTGACATTCGCAGTTCCGTTATTTATTTAACAAACAATGACAAAGAGAGAGGGGAGGAGAATCAGGATTTGGCCAAAACAAACATCGCCTGTCCTGCTCTTGCACACAAACTATTTACCGCTATTTCGGAGGCGCTGTTGCGCTTTTGCACTGCTGCTCCGTATTCCGTATTCCGTTACGCGCGCAATTGTTACTATAGCTTCACCGTTATTCGTATTACAACCGCTCGCGAGCACCGAGCTTCTGCGTCTGTTTCCCGGCAAACACTGACAAACCTATTGGCATCGATTTGTAAGCGCACCGACTGAGACTGCGACTGAGGCAGCAGCTTCGGCGTCGACAGCGACGCTGGCAGCGCATTGAAATGAGCACAGCACACAGCGGCGGCGGCGGCGGCAGAAGCAGAGTAAACAGTTGTTTCGTGGAAAAACAAAACGAACATCGTAATGAAGTTCTCTTTGGCCTGTTGTGAAATTCTACGGTGCTTTGTCATGCTTAAAGCAACAACAAAGGAGCGCGCTAGGTGGAGGGGGGCAGGGGCATGGTGGGTTGCCAGGGGAGCGAGCGGGAGGCGGAGAGAGTTGGTGAGATTGAGAGAGCGAGTGCGCGCCAAAAAACAAAAAACACAAGCAGACGTACAGTGGGGGTCAAAAAAGTAGTATTAAGAAAAGTTTCTTAACATTCCGTTTTCAATATATCCTTGAGTTTTACCTCCTTCTTTCCGTATTTCTTCCGTTTTTTACTTCTTTATCTTATTGAGAAGTACAAATGTCGGACATTCACCTTAAAAGTAACTAACTATGCACTAAACAAAATAGGTTCTCACTTTAAATCTCACTCTAAAAAAAGGTTACAAGGAATACAATTAGATTTCAGAAAAAAGCCAAGAAAAACAATGTGACCATCCTCTGGTATCGTTCTTATACTGCTAAATCCCAACAATCGATAGCATGACAAATCTTATCGGAATTCTAATAATTACAAATTATTACCCTTTTCAAAATAAATAAAACAAATTAATAAAATACAAAAATTCGTAATAAACAAATTATTCTTTCATTAAAATTATTCTATCATCATTAATGAAATAAAAAAATTCTAAATAAACAAATTATTCCTTCATTAAATACCAATCCGATTTATTCAAAATTCCCATCTTCTTTTTTCTATTTTTTTGCCATCTTTGTCGACCTCTGCTGTATGAAGGCTGACTGCGATGCCGGCGTCGACAGCGCAGTTGTTTTGATAAAGAGAAAAAGAAACACGGCAGCAACAACAAAAAACGGGTGGTGAATCGAAGTAGGAGGAGGATGGGGAGAAGGAGTGACAGAGAGAGAGAGAAATATAGAGAGAGGGAGGGAGAGGGGGACACCGTTTCTTGGGCCGCACACACACACCAACACACACGCGCGCTGCCGAGTCAAACAAACAAATAAAATGTGAAGCAGAAATGGCAAAAAATTAAACAAACAAGTAGACAGGAGCGGTTCAGCGCAAAAACTGAGTTGAACGAACGGAGGTCGTCACAAAAGGCGAAAAAAAACCGCCGAAAAAAAACAATAATAATCAAAAGCGGCTTCGCGCCAAAAACGAAACCGAAACGATATTTGTACTACGTCGTAGTAAAATTCCTAAGACAAAAAAGAAACCCAAATGCTTTTATTCTGATATGAAAAGAAAGGTTCATTCAAGGCGGTCAAGCATTTGACAGAGATTACTGCTTTTGCAATTAACGGTACTCATTCTGATTGTTATTAATGAAATGTGTTCAAGTCCCTTTTTGGGGAAATATAAAAAATTATATTTTTATTTTAATAGATCTTTCGAGTCTTTGGGGGAAGAATTGTAACAAAGTTCAAATAGAAAGATTTTAAAACTTAAGATGTTTTATTCATCTTTCTAAAAGGTTTTTAACTTTTTTTTCAGTTTCATTTCTAGTTGCTTAAATACTTGATTACTGCTCTATTTTAGTTACAATTTCGTAAAAACAATCACTGTGGACGGCAGTCCACGTAGTGACGATGAGCATCTATAATAGAAATGCTAAGATGTATCTTTTCTCCACTTGCCTCAAAAGTATAAAATATTTCCTGCTTTTCTATATCGTTGCTTTCCTTCTGTTTCGGTTTCTATTTATTTTTGTTTAGTTTTGTTTGCTCGTTAGCCAAGTGGGGGCGGGTACAGTAGGGGCAGGTGCTCTGCTCTCGCTCTCACTCACAGTCGCCACCCGTCGTCCCCTCGCACCCGCACTCCTGGCGACTGCTGCTGCTGCTTGTTGTTTGTTTGTTTTTCGTGGCGTGTTTTAGTGTTGTTTTTGTGCTTGGTGCGTAGTTTTTACGTTCGTCATCGTTCGCTTGGTATTTCCGTCTTCTGCCGGCGTCGCTGCCCATGCTCTGCCGCCGCGCTGCCCAAATGGTTTGCCTTGAGTTGTATTTGTAGTTGTATTTCTAGTTGTAGTTGTACTATATATTTGTTTTCTTTCTGTTTTTTTTTTCGTTTGCCTTGCCAGCGGATTGCAGTTGTGCACGGAAAATAATAATTCTGCGAAAGGTAATATTTATTAAGGCGTGAGCTCTCAATAATAAATAGTAGATAAAGACAGATTTAATATTATTAATAAATTCCGAGTTATTAATGAATTTCTAAACTTAAATATAACTTAAGAATTTAATTGGAAATTTCCGAAAGAAATGTTTTTTGTGTTTTGTGTTTGTAATTTCTATTTGTCAGTTCTTTCTTGGCCCTCTCTGTGCTTTTGTTTTTGGCTTGCTGCTCTCCTCGCGGCCGCTGCCTCTGCCGAAGTCACCGTCTCTGCCGCAGCAGCCTCTGTCAAAGTGCAATGCGTCTTTGGTGGGGGCGTGGGCGGCGTACTTTTTGTCTTTTTGTTTTTATTCTTGTTGTTTTTCTCTCGTGCGCAAGTTTTCTGTTCACGTGCCGTGTGCTGTTCCCTCTACTCCTCCTCGTTCTTCTTTCACTCGCTAAGCCATTGTCTTGCCCTCTCTGTTGCGCTTTCTGTATTAGTTTTGCGTTCTTGGGCGAATTTTGTTGTTCCGTTACTTCTTGGCGCGCACTGTGGAATGCAAAGATAGGATTGCGGAAGGAACAGTGGGGGCAAAGGATTATAGCAAAACTTATTAAAATTAAAAATGTAAGCAAATGAAAATCCATATTAAGTGGTCAGGTTGTAAATAACATATTCTGTTATCGTAGTTTATCTCTGGATTCTTCTTTATTTATTTGATTTTATTCGCTATCTTGTTATTTTCAATGTGTGTTGTTTTCTTTTATCATTTGTAGTGTGACCGTAGACTTTTTTCTACTTAATCCTAATTTCATTTAATCTCGGCGGAATCTTAACATAAAATGCTAAATGCTTTACAAAATGCTAAAAGGGCTACACTATGCCATACATAGTACTTAGTTAATGCTTACAATTCCAAGGGCTATTTCTTAAATTGATAATCTTATCATATCATATCATTGGTTCGGGAGATCATCAAGACCGTCTTTTTTTCCTAAAATATAAAATAAATATGTACATATGTTTTATGTATGCACATACATACTTAGTTGATCAGGCATCTATAGTTCAAACTTGTACCAATCTAATCAAAAAGTGGCCACAGGCATGGATGAGCTCTAGAAAATTCTCAAATATCATCCTAGAACTTTTGAACTGTAACCCATAATAATGATAGCATGTCGTTCCACCCACCACCGTTGGTTGATTAACTTTATTTGGTCATTTCGTGCGTAATGTGTGCCATTATTTAATCTCCCCGCACTGTGTACAGACCAAAATAAAATGCAAACTCATCATTTGCAGGGCACATTTTAATCGATGCGACCCACTGTGAAGGCCGCATGAGAAATGCTAATTAGTACAAATTCGTTTGTCACAATTTGACAGCGAGCGAGACTCTTTTCTTTTTTTTGCGAGTAATCAAATAAGAAAGTTCGGCAGGGCGCAGGGGGGGTGTGAGTAAAGGTCTCTTGGTGGAGGGGATGGGGTGGTAAGTGGGGGAGTCTCGGCCGCTGCCGCTACATCTGCCGACGTCGACGGCGGCGCCGCAAACAAACACTTGTTTGCACAAGAGAACACGGAGAGCGACAGGCAAAATAATCTCTCTCGAAGAGAGGCCGAGAGAACAATTGGGAGAGAGCAAGCGCACAGGCAGATTTTAGTCTTGTACACTCAGCGAAATATTATTATTTTTTAATAACTTTTATTAATTACAAAAATTAAGCAGACCATTATATTGTTATCGTAGTGTCTGTCTTGATTACTGTTTATTTCTTTGATTTTATTCGCTCCTTTTATTTCAACGTGTGTTTATTCTACTTTATAAATTGTAGTGTGACCGTAGTATTTTTTCTACTTAATCCTAATTGTCTTAATTTATCTCTATTTGATACAGCGGAATTGGAACACAAATGCGGAAATTCATATTTACATAATGCTACTTTAACAAAATGCTGAAAGGGCTATACTATGCCATACTTAGTACTCAGATAATGCTTACAATATATTACACTAATATTCAAGTTGCTACGAACAAATACATACATGTACATATATAAATTAATATTATCTGCATTCAGATTATAATTTAACTTCAGCATGTAACTATTAATACTATTTTTTTTTTCAGTGCACTTGAGTTTGTTTGTGAGGGAATTCACAACTAGGAAGCAATTTCACTTGTTTACAATGTTTGTGCGTAGGAGGGGATTGCGAAAAGAGAAAGAGAGCAGCGGAATTATGTATGTATGTCCCTGACTAGCAGAAATTAAGTCGTGCTGTGTCTTGACCCCCCCAAAACTCTTAGCACTACAGCCTCGCCCCCGCCCATGGCCCCGCTGTCAACGTTGACGTCGACGCCGGCAGCAGCGCGACTGAAGGTCATTATACATTTCGCATTTCGCCGTCACTTTTGTATCTGTCCTCTTCTAAGTCTTCATCTTGGACACTATCTTTATCTTTTATGCAGGGTATATCGGATTGGTTATATGAATAATGTATTTCAATTCGAAAATCAAATGTTTTCCAAATATTATTTTACTTTCCTTGTGCTCTCTGTTACCTTCTGTTTTTGTAACTGAAAGAAGTAATAAGTAGAGGTGGAGAACTATCGATGGCACTATCGATATTATCGATGGTTTGGTGCTATCGAGCCTCCATCGATGGTAGCTCTGCACTATCGATAGTTTTGCACAACGCTGCACATCATAAAAAAAATCATATTAATTTTTGAAAGTGGGAAAAAAAGGCTTATAGTATGAATAAGTTTCTAACAATTGTGAAAAAAGGTAAATGCAATTGTATTTTTAATTTTCGAAAATGAAATGTTTTATTAATTTGTATAACACCACAAAGCTACAAATAAAATGTATTTTTATTTTATAGGATTCCCACATACAATAAAGTTTTGTTTAAATTTAATTTACTAGCTTTCTTCCATTTAACAGTTAAAACATGACATTGTCGATAGCACTATCGACACTATCGATGGTTTGAGAAAAACAATCGCTCGCTATCGATGGCGCCGACTTTCGATAGTTCTCCACCTCTACTAAGAAGGACATTCGGGTCCCGGGGTCGTATGTAAGCGCAGCTCTGCTCTAAAATAGGCAATACTTTTCTATAAGTCTGGGAATAACATTTTTTTTAAGGTATAAACTGGATCGAATGATTTTGGGCATTGCATTAATTCTGACTTTTTTTTTTTTTTTGACTCTCTTATTGTTTATTGTTGTTTTTGGACTTCGGCTGTGGAATTGTGTAAACAGCGGCGGCAGCGACGTCGCCAGCGACAACAACAATACAAGGCAACGCAGGCATAAGAGTAAACAAAAGTATTTTTCTTTTTGTTTTTCGCATTTTGCAGAGACAATGCAAGAAAGTTGGGAGCTGAGAAAAGTGGGGGGTGGGGGCTTGCAAAAGAAGCAGAGAAAGAAGAAGATGTTCAGGGGATAGCGAGTAAAGGGAGCGGGGGATTGGGGAATTGGGGGACGGAAAGCAAAGTTAATGAAGATGAGCCTGATGAGTTTTGTTGCTCTTCTTGTTTTGTTTTCGGCCGCCTTTTGTTGTCGAGAGCCTCCATTGCAAAAAATATGCAAAACAGCAACAATAACAATAAGACACTAAAAAACAAACAGCAAAAAGAAATGTGTTTTTACAGGTGCGGTAAAAAATGTAGAACCGGGTGAATGAGAGATACGATTTGAATTGTCTTAAGATCTAAAAATAAAATAAAATTTAAAGACAATGCTTCTGGAATAAGGGGCTGTCCATATATTACGTAATCACGATTTTGATGATTTTCGATCCCCTCCTCCCCTATGTAATCAAGAGTAATCATTGGAGAAACCCCCTCCCCTATGATTACGTAATCACAAACGTTTTGTTTCCCCATAAATTCATAAAAATAATTTTTTTTTACATATATTTTAATATAACATGATTACGAAGTCATTGTCCAAGACAGAAATGTATTTTATTATTTATTTATATAAATTTGTAATTTGTTGTCTTGTATTTTTTGTATTTTACTTATTTTAGTTGCTATTTTCTTAACCGTGACTGTTTGCACATAAATACGTTTGCATGCAAGGCAGCGAAATAAGCAAATAGAAGCAATGAACTTAATTAGTTGTTGTTGTTGTTGTTGCTACTGCTGCTGTCTCTATCTCTGTCGCTGCAGAATAGCTTTGGAGTGAGTGGGAGGCGGAGATAGAGAGAAAAAGAGACAGAGAGAGAGTGAAGGAGTGCTGCGTTTGCGTAGCTCCAATAAATTGGGTCTATTGTACAGGTGTTGAACGTTAAGTAACATTAAGATTTAAATGAAGTATTTTATTAACCTTTATTTATTAACAAAAAAACACCAAATTAAATGTTAAGGAATTAAGAATACAAGCTTTGAAAAAATTTAATAACATTTCTTTAAAATGTTATCGTAGTTGATGTATGGATTCTTCTTTAATTATTTGATTTTTATTCGCTCTCTTGTTATTTCAATGTGTGTAGTTTTCTTTTATTATTTGTAGTGTGACCGTAGTCTCTTTTCTACTTAATCCTAATTTCATTTAATCTCGGCGGAATTTTAACATAAAATGCTAAATGCTTTACAAAATACTAACAGGGCTACACTATGCCCTCCATACATAGTACTCAGTTAATGCTTACAAAAAAATTATATTAATCATTAAGTAAAGCCTTAAATATTTAATGGAATTAGGCAAGTAAACCAGTTCTGGATTTAAGAATAATCCCATTGACTTTGTTTTGGCTTCCATGGCCGCCACCGCCAAGAAAATAAATCGCAAGCCCTGGCAAAACTTCAAGCGGAAGTAAACAAATTTTTCTTGCTTTTCCTCTTTGTTTTTCCTTAGTTTTTCCCATTGCTTTTCCAGCACACTTGATAAGCTTGCACCTAAGCGACGCCCTGTGGAATGCAACACTTAGTTGCAAGCTAACAAACTAGAGCACAACTGTACCACCTCCCGCCGAATATATAATTATGATGAAATGTTTATATTGCTGCTACCAAAAAATGTTGCATTGTCTGGAGAGTGTGCGGGTGGTATTGTTTTTTTTTTTTTATATTATTTTTTCTGTTAGTTTTTATAATTTTCGGTTGAAATGTTTTCGCCGTGTTGACATTGTTTTGCCGAACGGAAAAAATACGCTTGTCGCATTTATTTACTAGCATTTTACTACGGACCCCAGCTGGTTGTTGTTGCAATTGTTTACTCTCGTTCTTCTGCTTATTTTAGTGCTGTTTCTTGTTGTTTTTCTTGTTTAGCATTCGCATTCGAGCTAGCAACAATAACAAGATGCGACGGCAGGAAAAATAACAGAAACAACACGATGGGCACCTCTCTGAGCACCCGCTGCAAATTTTAGACACTACAAAATAAAGCGTATTTTTAAAAAAATATTTGTATTTTAAATTTTTAATTGCTAAGAGTTTCGTATTTTCTGATCTCAAATTTTTTTTAAAAGTATTTATTTACAAATTATAGTTGTTAAAAATAATTAAGTATAAATAAATTATCTGGCAATTGTAAACATATATATATTAAGTATTATTAAGTGTGACCATGTTGTTATGATTTATGTAAGTAGCATTAAGTGTGAACATCTTGTTATAGAATATAATATTGTATATACCAGGTATACCGGTATGAAGTGAGCGTCAAGATACAAATGTCTCGATAAGGAACATTTGTTGTGAACGAGCCTTTATTTTTTGTTTGTTTGTTTGCTATGACATCTGTGAGTCATATTTAGTATACATCAAGTTATTGAACAGACAACAACATATTTTCTCATCGTGTTAAAAATGTCGAATTTTGTACCAGCCAGTGATGATTTGCGGAAAGCATTAATTTTTTTTTTTTCATTTGAAGAAAAATGCTGCAGAGTCGCATCGAATGCTTGTTGAGGCATATGGTGTTCATGCTCTATCAGAAGCAACAAGCAAAAGATGGTTTCAACGGTTCAGAAATAATGATTTTGATGTGAGAAATGAAGACCGTGGAAAACCACCAAAAAATTTTGAAGACGCCGAATTGGATGGAGATGACACTTTGAGTCAAAAGCAAATGGCAGAAATGTTAAATGTTGCACAACAAACAATTTCTGACCGTTTAAAAGCTATGGGAAAGATCCAAAAGTAAAAAAAAAATTTATTTTCACAAAAAAACGCTCATTTCATACCGGTATACCTAGTATTCGATAGTTCTGCACACGATAGTATCGATAAAACGATAAATATTGGAAGGAGGCGCAGCCAACTTCACTTGATAAAGAAGAAGCATAAGAAACAGACGCTCAATAAAATAATAAATATATAATCACTAAAATTAAAGACCATCATTTACACAATAATCATTTAACAATATTTGCTATTAAAAATGTATTTTTATACATTTTCTATATAATATTAAATAATAAAATTGCTTTTTTGAGAGAATGGGTGGGCACTTAGCGAAACTTTATGCTTCCAGAGCTCTTTAAAATGTGTTCCGGAGAATCCGGAGTGATAATCGCCATTGTGATTACAAAGCCTTTGCCAGTTTTTTTTTAAGAAAGACCGAGCCCTTAGAAGTAGTACTGGAAAACTACGATGTTAATTGATTTAAAATCAATTTGTTTTCATATAAAAGGATAAAAAACTACGATTCTTTTGTAGCTCTACTTGGAAGTACAGATAAAACGTACATATGTATAGTTGGAGATAAGCTCGTTAAGGATAAAAAAACAAATTCGGTCCCCGACCTTGTTTTACAAAAACTTTTGATTTAAAAATGAGCAATATGTATTTGGTAAACACCTATGGATTATAATAAAAATATTTCAAATATTTATAATTAATTTGCCATCTGATATTTCACTGTGCACTCGATTCGTTTTGGTTGGATCTCCCTTTCGTTGATTTTTCGTGTGCATTCAGCAAAAATTGTTTTCGGCTGCTTCTGTTGTGGTTCTTTTTGCATCTATTTTGTTGTTGTTTTTTTGTCCAGGTTGTTTCTTTTTTTTTGTTTTGTTTTTGTGCTTTTACCGCTGTAAATTTGCAAAAGTACAGCTGTTAACAATAACAATGACATATAAACACTCCCGCAGCGGCAACAAAAATGCCAACGCAGCGCAGCTATGCGCAAAAAAAGCATAAAAATAAAAATAAAAAAAACAAAAATGGAAAAATGGAAAACCGAAAAAAGTCAAGCAGAAATCAAACAACAAGCGAATGCAAAAAATTAATTAATTAAGCATTTTTTGTTTCATAGTTGACCGAACCATCGTCGGCAACACGTGAGTTTTTTGTGGGTGCTTGAGGCACAAAAATGTGTGTTACTTTGTGTCTGCTTATGTTGTAGCCTCAGTTCTTGGCTTCACTGGTTGTTTTTTTTATTGTTTTCTGTTTTTTACGCTTGTGTGTTGCCATAGTTGTTGCTTATCTGGAATATGTCGAATATTTCATTGCACTTTTTCATTTTCATGGCTGTTGTCGCAGCCGAAATGCCTTGAAATGTAATTGAAAAGTGCGCAAAACAAAGCTTAAGCTGGGGCTTGGTGTGTGGGCTTAGGTAATATGTCAGTACTTAAATACAACAAATAAATAAAGAAATTCAAGAACAACCTTTAACCTTTAGATTGCATGTTCATTACATAATAAAGATGGGTTTCAGCTTGACTTAATTGAAGGTGACTTAAATGACAAAAGAAGTTTCTTCCTTTTAAACATTTAAAATATATAGTTTTTTAATGTCTGATTCAATTTAAATTATTTAATCGATAAAAAAGTAAAATTTTTTTAAATTTTTATTTTACTAAATTAAATGAGGTATTCAATTTAAATTATTTAATCAATTAAGAGGTAACAATAATAAGCGAGTACCAGAGAACGGTTTCCGAAATTTGGCAAACCTTAAATATCGCATTTCTCCATATTAACTAAAAGGTTTTTTTTTTAATTACCTTCTAATTGTATTATTTAACTATTAACATTTTTTCTCTAGTAATGCCTATGCCATAAATAATTTAATTATTTTAATGTGTAGTTTGTAAAACAAATGTTATAGAATTTAATTGTTAGAAATTCCTGCTTGCTGCAAGTTGGCAATATAAATTTCAAACATTTGTTTGCAATTTAAATGTGTGTGTATAATAATAATGTTTGTAATTTTGAATTTGTAGAATATATTTATAAACCAAAATAAAATATATTATATGAGGTTGTATTAAGAATTATACTTATCTGAAATTCTTTATAGACTTTAAATCGATTAAAATGGCATTCCAAAATATGCTACAAAATATTATTCCTTACAAAAATCAATTTACACAAATTTACAAAATATTAATGCTTACAAAAAAAAAAAATGTCGAATAAAAAATATTTTGTTGCAGAATTTCGGGAAACTTTTCTATTGATTTCAAAGCCAAAGCGATTTCTGTGGCAACCCTGTACATGTAATTATTAGGTTAATATTTTATACGTAATTGATTATAAAATACAATACACTTAAATATATTTAATGTTGCTATTTATAATGTTTACCATAAAATACAATACACTTAAATATATATCTTTTTGCTATTTAAAATGTTTACCACTTCTTTTTTTTACATTCTAACCCAGTAAAAACTTTAAAATACAGTAATTTGGGTTATGTTATATTTATCTCAAATAATTAAGGTTGAGATAACAATCAAATTCCTAACAATAGATGGAAGTGATATAACAAAATAATTGCAACATTCTTCATTATCCTCACTGACCAGGAATGGAAAATGAGTGCAAATGGTTACAGGCTCCGGTGAAAACAGCCAGAATACGCCCGGAAATGGAAAGGAGGAGGAAGGAGCGAACGTTCCTTGGGGGCGTTGTGGGGTTAAAAGCAAACGAAGTCGGCAAGGCCAACAGCAACAACAACAACAACAAGAAACGACCCAACAACTGAATGAAATACAATAAAATTTTAAAACAAACAAATGCAAACACATAGACAGAGGCAAACACACACACAAATACACACCCAAACACAACAAGGAGCCAATGCGAATGCGACTAATGAGCACTGAAACAACAACAAAGAAGCTGAACCAGAAGAAGAAGCAGAAGCGGCGTCGAGGGGGGTGGTTGGGGATAGAACGGGGGACTGACAGTCACCTAACCATGGCCCAATCCCCTTTCCGCCCGTCTGAAATAAACAAATAGAACTAAAACCAAGTAAGAAACAATCAAAATCAATTGATGGAACTCCAAAATACTTCGTATAAAAAATAGTAACATTTTTAGATATCTTATGGGTAGGGTGGGGGGGGGGGGGGTCCTTGTTTTAGAGCAACCTTTTCTCTTACTTGAATTTTAAAAAATTTATTTTTTTTTAATTTGTATATAAAATTGGTTTGGGACAGCTTAAGACCCCATCGAAGTCCCTTACATATCGGAAGGTTACAAATTAATTGAAATGAGTTAATAAAGCACATCATATGAGATAATTTAAACTCGAAACTAAATTGAGATCTCATCCTAACTTAATGTCCTGATATTTATGTTTTATTTTAAAATTATCTGAGACACATTTTCTTAAAGTCCGGTTTGCATTGCTCAAATAAATAAACTGTTAGGTGGAAAATATTTTGTTAGTATTTTGGCAGTTAAGTCTAACCGAAAGTTGAAAATTGGTGGGTTGTTCTTCAAGAAGCATACATCAGGACCCCTGATCTTTAACCTAAAGTTAAGACTCGGTGAGTAGTTCTTCAAGAAGAAGTCACAAGAAGATAAGGAATATAAATTTTTCACAGATTTAATCATGGCAACCCTGTATTTTGCTTTTGCTGCACCTTCGGTAAATAAACAGCCGAATGAGAAACCCGGTTAGTTTAACCGGTGGTTATTTAAGACTTGGGATTTAGGAAACTTATTCTTCTTCGTCTTAAACTTAACGAATTAAAATGAATTAAAAATAAACTGGCATTACATAAAATTACATAAAATGCTCGACTTTTTTTTTGTCATAATCATTCCGTTAAAAAGCCCTGATTACTGGGTAGCAAAACAACAACGGCAAGGACAAGGAACAGTTTGCGTTGTATAGTAAAATGCTTATTTACGCATACAATTGCACGTGAGCTGAGTGGGAGAGAGAGAGTGAGACAGCTAGAGAGAGAGAAAGAGACAAGGAAGGGCGAATGTGACGGGTGTGAGTGAGACGGACTGGGCCCCGCGGGTGACATGGGTGGAGGGGGCTGGGGTTTGGCTACTGAAAATAGGAACTTTTGTTTGCAGTGCGCACAGCAACGGAGAGACAAACACAACTGTAACTGTAATTGTGTGTTTGTTTGCTCGAAACTTCCCCCTTACGCCCCCCACCAAAGCCACCACCCCGGCACCCTTGTTACCACCCCAAAAACCACCCATAGATGTCTGGCTTCTGTTTCTCTGTTTTGCCACCCCCCCTCCTCTCATTCTTTCGGCCAAATAAAAAGTTTGTTGAGAACATTTGCAAATGTTTGTTTTAGAAAACGGAAAATGCTTCGTTTGTTTCGTCATTATGATCATTGGAATTAACATCATCATCGTCATTGTGAGTTGTATTTGTCTTTGTTGTTGTTGTTGTTGTTGTTACTGTTGGGTTTTTTTACTTTGGCTTCCTTCGCTTTCCCCATCCCTTTGACTTTCTTTCGTTACTACCTTTTTTGGTTATCAGGTAATACCCTTTTTTTTTGGTTGCTTAGATGTATTTTTAATTATAATTTTATATGTGATTTTATAATTAATTCTATATTAATTTTTTCCATTTTATTTAAATTTATTTACCTACCCCGTACTTTGACGCTGGAATTCTCAACCGGTTCTAGCTAAAAGCCTGTGATAGCCATGCTCTATGCTGAAATTTTTAAAAAACTGATACTATTGAAGGATCGATTAGGTGACTCCCTCCTATAAAATTTGTAGATACTTATGTATGTACATACACCAAAAAAAAACAAGAGTTTAACCTTTCTACGCGTTGTCTTAAAAGTATACTTAAGCAGTATAACGAGTTTAGTATAGATTTTATACTTAAAAATATCAAATACATACTACAAAGTATAATTTTTATACTCTATAGTTTCAATTGTGTATTTTTGAGTATTATTTTTATACGAACATACATCGAATTTAGTGCTTTTCTGTTTGTCGCGTTAGTGATTATTATGAAATAATGGTGCAGATGAGTATAAAATTTATACTTTCTTAGTATTAAATTGATAAGCATCTTATTAAAAAAATTTTCATACTAAAGAGTATAGAATTCATGTAACAATCGTATAGGTTATATGATGATTTTTTTTTGGGTGTACATACATATATAACAATATTTTTTGAATTTTTTTTCAGAACTAGGTCAAACTGGAATTTATTTTGTTTCAATGTTCATGGAAGCATTTTTGAGCTTGGCAGCAATTTAGGAAGCTTTTAAGTAAATGTATTAAACTAGTAAATGTAATGAAATATTGCTTAATATAAAAGTTATGTAACAAATTATATAATATATTTCTTTATACAATTTTAGCTAACCTCTGCTTATATAAATTTCTCCTACAGAAGGGCATTCCACGGGCCAACCCCAATTGATCAATTCTTGTTTGGTTTGGTTCCTTGTTTGCTTCATCGTCATCGTTTATTCGTATTCGTCGTCTGCTACTTTTGCGTAGTTTTGTTTATTTTATTTGTTTTGTCTTGTTTTATTTTTGTTTGATTTACGTTTGGCCAAGCCAGGCTACACTGGAATACAAATCTTGGTGTAAAACGAAAGAAAGAAAAATATGAACCTTAAATAAAAAGAAAATGATCTTAACTACAATAGATAAAATGTAAGAAAAGCATTTCATTACAGTTTTTTATTTTTTTGATTTTCAAACTTAATTCATTTCAAAATACATATATTCTTGTGCTTTCAATGTTGTATTTTATGTTTGTAATTTCTAGATATATTAGTTATTTATCATAGAAATATGATTTAAAACTTGAAACAATATTAATTAAAACTTCATAGTAAAATAAGTTTAGATCTGGGCAGGAAAGCATTTAAAGAAGTTCATATCTGGACATAGAAAATATAAATAAATAAAAAAATTAACCCTTTTATAAGGAATGTCTGGTATATAAAATATATAAAATTATTATTTATATATATTTTTTTTTGTTTTCCAGTGATCCAATGCAATTGCTCGCCAAACCCAAGCCCCCTACCCCTGGAGGTGCTCGAAGGACCTCCCAAAACCGCCCCCAAAAGCGTCCACCTCAAATTGTTGGCCTGTCGCCGTGTTTTGTTTTACTTGTGCTGCTTCTTCTATTATTTGGCTTAAGGGGGGGCGGCGGCGAGTTTGCTGTTGTTTTTCCCATCGCTCTGCTTTTTCTGCTTCTTCTTTTATTTAATTTTGTTTTATTTTACTTTTTTTTTTCGTCCTGTTTTGTTGTATTTTGTGTAGGTGTATTGACTTAAAGTTTGTTATACTTCTTTGCCTTTTGTCTTTCAGTTTCAGTTCCAGGTTCAATTTCTTCTCCTACTTCTTGTTCTTCTTGTTCGTGGTCTTGGCCATGTTGCTCCTGTTGTTGTTTTTGGTAGAAGGAAACGCCTTCGAAACATTTCTGCGGTCGTCCTTCGGGAGGTTCGGCATGGAGAATTTTCCTCAGGTTGGTTCAGGGCGGTTTTCATTCTAATATCATTTTTTTGATTTTTTTTTTGTGGGTTTACTAATGACATTGAAGGACCATACATAGGACTATATGGACTATATATTCAAAAATTCAGAAAGAAAACAGCATTTGCTTTTTTTTGTTGATTTTGCAAGGGAATACAAATACCATACAATCGGCATTAGAAAAATACCCGCATATTGCCCTGCGGTGTCTTAATATTTATATTAGTCTTTGGTTTCACTGATTATCTGTAGCTTTCAGAGTTAAACTCTAGCTTTAAAAATCGAAACTAATAAATACCCAAGATGACAAGGAATTTCCTATCATTTGAAGTCATTCGCAATATCAATTTCAAACTCATTTCCTTTCCTTTCCCTTCAAACATGTCGAAGCGTTTGTAACAAAAAATACTTTCCATTCGGAAAAGCTTCTTTCGAAATCTCTTGTAACATTATACACATAATATATCTGAGAAATTTCGAGTGAATCAGAAAAGTATATACCGCTGACCGAAATGAATAAACTGACCAGGGAGTGGTCCCGGGCTGTGCTCTTTAAGCCCAAGGATAATCTTACGACCGAGGCGAAAAATCGGGCCGCCAATTTTGTGCCATCATGTGAAACGGAGGTGAGATTAAATGGGAATATTTTCAGAGAATTACGAGATAGTTCTGGTCTAAATCTATAACATTTAAAATCATGTAGAAATTTTGAAGGAGTGCGTTGAAAAAAGGTCTAAATGCCTTTTTCTTTTAAAAGCGTTCTTAGGGTTGCCCTGTGAAGTAGGCAATAATATCCAGTCAAGTCCTTTGAGTGCCGGGTTTTACATGGTCACACCAATATATTTACTTATTTATTCCCATTTTTTCAAATAGTGCGCTCCTGTATCGATGGCTTGTCTGATTGGTTGGGAGTATGGCCGGATTTGGCTGCGTGATCGCGACAACTTTGTGAAGAAACGCGAGCGGGATGTGAGGCCCAAGTTTGTTAAAAACGACTTCGAGGGGTGGCTGAATAAGCGCCGAGCGGCCAAGAAAGTCGGTCGTTAAAGCCAAATAATATATTTTTGGGAAGTATTGGAACTCAACGCAGACATGTATAATTAAATAAAAAATAAAAGAGTCCGATTAAAATAATAAAACGCTTCTTATTGTGAATTTGTTTTTATGAAAGTAGAGTTTAAGCTAAGACACACACCAGTTTAGTTTCTCCGAAAGAGCTTTTGAGTATTAAATTAAAATGTATGTAAAGTAGGTGAAATAGTGTCAAAATTGTGTTGATATTTGTTATTATTTAGTAAAAATGCTGAATTGTTATTTAGGGCAAATTGTAAATTAAAATATTTTAAACCAACATTTAAAAAATAATAATCAAAGTTTTGGGATAAATGTTGGCTCTTTCTCTCAAACATATACATACACATATTTTATTTATTATTATTTAATTTTTTCTTTATTTTATTTCTTCCTTCTTTCTTTTTTTTCTGGGAAACAGCTGTTAGTAGCTCTCTGCCGGTGTCGGGGAAAAGCAACAACTGTTTGTCTCATTGACGAAAAGCACTCGCTTTGAGCCTTTTTTTAGCCATCGTTTTCATACAGGTTGCTGGTTTTCACAATCACTCAAAACTCTCTCTTTCACAATGCAACTCTCTCAAGTTAGTCACGCTACCTTTGCTCTCTCACAGGGGGTTTGCCATTGCTCTCCCACGCGCCGTGGCCACGTCTCGTATACGAGATAAAACAGAGCAGAGGGACAGTAACAGCGGCCGAGACATTACGTTACTTACTTTTACTTTACTTTACATTACATGCAATGCCTTTTTGTGACATTAAGGTTTTTGTTCAGTTAATCGAAGCGAAAGTATCGCGGAAGGATCGCGATATGATCGCGGAAGAATCGCTGGCGAATCGCGGAAGAGTCGCCGCCAAATCGCGGAAGAATCGCCAGCAAGTCGCGGAAGATTCGCCGGCGAATCGCGGAAGGATCGCGCAAGAATCGCTGAAGTATGAAATACTGGATCACCACGTCTTGATTATCGATCGGAGTTTTTGTGATGGTAGCAGCATGTTAACATTTGACTTAACGGATTGAATATTCCACTTTTTTAAGTTTTTTTGGCTCCAGCACCCAAAGTACTTATCCAATTCAATCAAAATGTATGAGAAGTTGAAAGGTTTGCTCATCACCGGTATAATGAAATTATTGTCTGCAACTCGAGATATGAAACTTTAAAGAATCTTAAAAATAAAAAGTTTAATTACATTTTTGTTATCTGGGGGCCTCAACAGATTACAAGATTTTTTACATCAACGGGCTTGAAGCAATTATTTATTTTTGTTTTGTAAACTCATGTAATATATTGGCAACTGAGTAATGAACAGTGAACAAGTGAGCAACTGAGCAATGAACAAGTGAGCAATATGAGTGAGTTGACTTTTTTGAAAACAAAAAAGAACAAGTGAACATCTTCACCCAAATGAGCAGTATTTACCCAACACTAATATCTATTAAGTATAGAATAAGTTACTTTTAAAGAAAATATGAAATTATTCATAGGAAAACTACAATATGTATGATAGAAAAAATGTAGCGGGCGACACAATAGGTAAACTTTTTTTACTTCAAATAAGTTATTTATGCACTCTTTAATTCTTACCTTTCTTATATATATTGTGTTTTGTATGCTTTATTATGCATAAAAATTAAAAAGTTACTTCCATTTTGTGTAGCGTGCGACACAACACATTATGAGCTTTTTTTCGAAAAGAGTTTGACCTAAATGATAGTGCCGCAATTTTACTAAATAATAAAAAGTATTACTAAATTTTTGATATTTTTTCACCTTTATTATATTCATTTTACATTTTACACACTAATGCTCATTCGGAGAAACTAAAATGGTTTGTGTCTTAGTTTAAACTCTACTTTCGTAAATACAAGTTCACAATTAAAAGCGTTTTATTATATTAATCTGACTCTTTTATTTTTTATTTAATTATAATTAAACCAATAGCAGGTTTAAGCTCCCATAGCTCGGCGCAGAATGAGGTTGAGAAGTTGAATCTGTTGGTTATCAACCTCCACGGAGCCCACCAATCGGATTTTAATATCAATATTCTCACCAGAGCCACTCTTAGTGGTAAGCTGCAGCACAAAAGGGCTGTCGATGAGGGGCTTCAACTGAACTACCGAACAAAGCAGAGTGCCATCGAAGATGTATACCCCCAGTAGACTTTCGTGCTCTTTGAGAAAGGCTCTACGATGCCTCGTGCTGTCCACCTCGGGCGAGAAATCCACTCTGTAGTGGTAGATGGTCCAGCTTAGTCGTTTCAGGACTTTAAAGTAGTTGGTCTGCACGGAAATGCGAGTGCCCGACTCTCCTAATTTCGTTACAAGTCCAGGGGGACGAGAGTGAACTACCATATCCGTCGTCTGGCGACGGCCACGCATGGAGCCGCCACAAGCATCACCTTGTTTATTATTGGTTATAAATTACACATAAAATTACATCATTACATCATTACAAAATTAAAATGGAGGCAGGATGACATACCTTCAGAGGCACGAACTCGAGTTTCGGCAGACTTCTGCGATTCAAGGTTCGGGTTCAACTTTTTCTCCGCAGCAGCAGCAGACGATGATCCTTTTCCAGAGTCTCCATTGCTGGAAGACGTCGAGTTCGCCGAGGGTGACGCGTTCCCTGAGGATGACTGCGGCGCTTGGCCCTGTAAATGAAAAGTTTACGAATTATTTTAAATTTATATGAAATCAATAAGTGAGGTTTTGAAGAGATTTTTTCTTTTAGTTGGCAGTTTTGACAGTTGTCTAGGGATTTAGAGTTGCCGTCTTTTGAAATGTCACGTAAGTATAAATCCAACAAACTATTTTTTCTTAGTTATAAATAAGATATTTAATATTTTGTCTCTTAACAATAATTTAAATACTTCACTCTAGAAAGGTTCTTTTTTGTTTTCATATTTCAAGATAATATATTCAAATGGCAGAGAACATTGTTGGTGAACTCGTTGAAATTATGAGTGTATTGTTTGTTGTTTAATATATAAGGACGAGCACTGAATATCAGGCAATGCTTGAAAAAGCGATCTCCAGAGATTTTGTTTCTTCTTTTCACTAAAGCATATTCCAAAAGTTGACAACTCTGAACTCATTTTGACAAATGCGAAAACTTTTCCCTCATACATACAGAAAATTTGATGACGAGGCTGTAATTTGACAGCTAGAAGTGTGACACACACATACATACACTACAACTTTTTTTTCCCTATACCAACTGTCAAAAATTTTCATTGAAATGAAAATGAAGAAATATCTATTATTTATATGATTAAAAATCCTTACAGCACCTAAAATGTCTGATTTCTGATTTTAATTATGTGTCGAAGCGAACATTTTAACTATGAGCATTTTTAAATTGAACAAACTGTACATGTCTTTTAATTCTATAAATTTTAAGCACAAAAACCACTTACCAACTGAGGCAATATCCCCGCTCCAGGAGCGCGGCCAGCGTCTGGGTTGCGGATTCCGCGCCCACGCCCACGACCAAATCCTCCATTTGGAAGCAAATCCATCTTTATGATTTATTAAACGAACTGCAGGGTTTCTTGATTTCTTGCTTATTTTCGTTTTCTTGCTTTTTTAATCGTATTCTTGCTCTTTGTTCTTCTACTTGGAGGTTTTGTAGCGCTTTGCACTTTTTAAGATTTAGCTCACTTGGTGTTGACGACGTCCCGAAACGGAATGAAAAGCACAATAGGAACGGATCCCTTAACAGCGTCTAGTGATGCAACATCATAAGAAATGTATGTCCAGGGGTTATCGATACCTTCTAAATATGTTTATTCATTTTATACGATTAATTGAATCCCTTAATCTTTAATTTTTGGATACCCAACATTTGGCATAATGGAATGGAACAATGTAAAGGTTCATTGTTTTCCTCTTCTTTGGACTGAAAGTAACTTAATACTAAAAAAAAACAAAAAAAGGTTTATTGTTCCGAGGTTGATATTAAAATGTATATGTTATTTCAATTTAAACTTTGAAATGAAAGCACTTAATTGCAAGGATATTCGTTCTTAGTTCGCCGTTAAAGCCTTCCGAAGATGCGCGCTCAAGATCCTTTGGGCTGAGTGCGCCGCCGAAAACGGTGCGAATGAGGAGAATGAGTGTGGGGAAAAGCGAGAGCTAGTTGCAGAGCAAGTAAAGCCCCAGTTGAGTATTTGAGAAAGCTGTTGCTTTTGAGAGCTCTCTCTATCTCTCCCTCCCTTCCTTTCGGTCTGAAAAGGTCACGTTGCGTGGGTGTCTGGCAGTAACGCTGCCTCCCGCAGCAGAATTATCCTGCAATTGAGTTGGTTTTCGTTTGGTTTGAGTCCGTGCTGATGTAATAAGTAAAACAAAGTAATATAATAAATATCATTCTTTTTTATGTGTTTTGATTATATTAAACAATTAATTAATATACAATTAATTAATATAATATAATTAATATATCGTATATTGAAAAAAGCAAAAGAAAATTTTAAAAATTTTAACAAAAATTAATGTTTGAATTTTATAATGAAACAAAAGAAAATAAACTTTGAAAAACATTTTTAATGTCACAAAAAGGATTTGCATGTAATGTAAAGTAAAGTAAAAGTAAGTAACGTAAAGTCTCTGCTCTGTTTTATCTCGTATACGAGACGTGGCGACGGCGCGTGGGAGAGCGATGACAAACCCCCTGTGGGAGAGCAAAGGTAGCGTGACTAACTTGAGAGAGTTGCATTGTGAAAGAGAGAGTTTTGAGTGATTGTGAAAACCAGCAACCTGTATGAAAACGATGGCTATAAAAAGGCTCAGAGCGAGTGCTTTTTGCCAATGAGACAAACAGTTGTTGCTAACAGCTGTTTCCCAGAAAAAAAAAATAAATAAGGAAGAATTAAAATAAAGAAAAAATTAAATAATAATAAATAAAATATGGGCTAATCCCAATGTATCTTCTTTTGTTTAATTATGAAAGCAAACATTTCTTTTGCTTTCTGTAATATACTAATACGCTTTTAATTGTTTAATATTTATAGAAATATTTTATTTGCAGAATCAAAACACATAAAAAAGAATGATATTTATTATTTTACTTTGTTTTACTTATTACATCAGCAAGGACTCAAACCAAACGAAAACAAACTCAATTGCAGGATAATTCTGCTGCGGGGGCCGCGTTACTGCCAGACACCCACGCAACGTGACCTTTTCAGAGCCAAAGGAAGAGAGGGAGAGATAGAAAGAGCTCTCAAAAGCAACAGCTTTCTCAAATTACTCAATTGGGACTCGCTTTTCCCCACACTCATTCTCCTCAGTCATTCGCAAGCCTTAGACAATAAAAAATATACCGTTTTCGGCGGCGCACTCAGCCCAAAGGATCTTGAGCGCGCATCTTCGGAAGGCTTTAACGGCGAACTAAGAACGAATATCCTTGCAATTAAGTGCTTTCATTTCAAAGTTTAAATTGAAATAACATATACATTTTAATATCAACCTCGGAACAATGAACCTTTACATTGTTCCATTCCATTATGCCAAATTTTGGGTATCCAAAAATTAAAGATGAATGGATTCAATTAATCGTATAAAATGAATAAACATATTTAGAAGGTATCGATAACCCCTGGACATACATATCTTATGATGTTGCATCACTAGACGCTGTTAAGGGATCCGTTTCCGTTTGTGCTTTTCATTCCGATTCGGGACGTCGTGAACACCAAGTGACTTAAATCTTAAAAAGTGCAAAACGCTACAAATCTCAGAGTGAAAAAAAGAGCAAGAAAACTATAAGAAAGCAAGAAAACGAAAATAGGCAAGAAATCAAGAAACCCTGCAGTTCGTTTAATAAATCATAAATATGGATTTGCTTCCAAATGGAGGATTTGGTCGTGGGCGTGGCCGCGGAATCCGCAACCCAGACGCTGGCCGCGCTCCTGGAGCGGGGATATTGCCTCAGTTGGTAAGTGTATTTTGTGCTTAAAATTTATAGAATTAAAAGACATGTACAGATTGTTCCATTTAATATTGCTCCTAATTAAAATTTTCGCTTTGACACAACATTTAAATCGGGAATCAGACATTTTAGGTGCTGTAAGGATTTTTAAGCATATAAATAATAGATATCTCTTCATCATTAACATTTCAATGAAAATTTTTGACAGTTGGTATAGGGAAAAAAAAGATGTAGTGTATGTATGTGTGTGTCAAACTTCTAGCTGTCAAATTACAGCCTCGTCATCAAATTTTCTGTATGTATAGAGAAAAGTTTACGCACTTGTCAAAATGCTTTCAGAGTTGTCAACTTTTGGAATATGCTTTAGTGAAAAGAAAAAACAAAATCTCTGGAGATCCCTTATTCAAGCATTGCCTGATATTAAAGCATATATATTATATATTATTATTATATATATATTTATATATATATATAGCAACAAACAATACACTCATAATTTCAACGAGTTCGCCAACAATGTTCTCTGCCATTTGAATATATTATCTTGAAATATGAAAACAAAAATATATTATCTTGAAATATGAAAACAGAATATAACCTTTCTAGAGTGAAGTATTTAATTTATTTTTAAGAGACAAAATATTAAATATCCTATTTATAACTAAGAAAAAATAGTTTTTTGGATTTATACTTACGTGACATTTCAAAGGGCGGCAACTCTAAATCCCTAGACAACTGTCAAAACTGCCAACTAAAAGAAAAAATCTCTTTAGAACCTCTTTTATTGATTTTATACAAATTTAAAATAATTCGCTTTTCATTTACAGGGCCAAGCGCCGCCGTTGTCATCCTCAGGGAACGCGTCACCCTCGGCCAACTTGACGTCTTCCAGCAATGAAGACTCTGAAAAAGGATCATCGCCTACTGCTGCTGCGGAGAAAAAGTTGAACCCGAACCTTGAGTCTGCAGAAACTCGAGTTCATCCCCCTGCAGGGGGCCCTGGAGGTATGTCATCCTGCCTCCATTTATTAGTTGTTATGTGTAATTTATAACCAATAATAAACAAGGTGATGCTCGTGGCTCCATGCGTGGCCGTCGCCAGACGACGGATATGGTAGTTCACTCTCGTCCCCCTGGACTTGTAACGAAATTAGGAGAGTCGGGCACTCGCATTTCCGTGCAGACCAACTACTTTAAAGTCCTGAAACGACCGAGCTGGACCATCTACCAGTACAGAGTGGATTTCTCGCCGGAGGTGGACAGCACGAGGCATCGTAGAGCCTTTCTCAAAGAGCACGAAAGTCTATTGGGGGGATACATCTTTGATGGCACTCTGCTTTTTTCGGTAGTTCAGTTGAAGCCCCTCATCGACAGCCCTTTTGTGCTGCAGCTTACCACCAAGAGTTGCTCTGGTGAGAATATTGATATTAAAATCCGATTGGTGGGCTCCGTGGAGGCTGCCGATAACCAGCAGATTCAAGTTCTAAACCTCATTCTGCGCCGAGCTATGGAGGGCTTAAACCTGCAGTTGGTTTCGCGTAACTATTTCGATCCTCAAGCCAAGGTGGGTTTAATTACTTTAATGTTCTTTAACGTTCACCTATAATTTGTTGCATTTTTCGTTTATTAATTAAAGGTAAGCATGGATAAGTACCACCTGGAACTCTGGCCCGGTTATCAGACCTCGATACGCCAGCACGAAACTGATATTCTCCTTTGTGCCGAAATTACACACAAGGTGATGAGAACTGATACCTTGCTCCACATTTTAATGGATTCGATTGGCGAAAATAAGGACTATCAATTGGCTTTCAAACGTGAAGTAATTGGTGAGTTATATTACAATTAATCAGTAGTTTGAAGTGCATTTAGGGAGTGTTTATTTAACGTTTCGAAGCAGAGGTTATAAGTACTAGTAGATCGTTTTTTCTTTGAGGTCTAAGCTTGAACTTTATCGAAAAAACCTCGGTTGCCGAACGTATAATTTCCTTTCTCCTGATATTGGTCTTCGGTTGAGTTTTCCCGCTCTTTCATCAACAGCTTAACAGTTAATCTTTCGCGCTTGCTCTCTGCTTGAACATAAAACTTTGTTTCTCTCAGTTTTGGTTTTTCTTTTCTCCCAGTTATTTTTTAGTGAAATCTATAATATTTTAATTATATTTTAAACCAGGTATGATTGTATTAACCGATTATAACAATAAGACCTACCGCGTGGATGACGTCGATTTCGATCAAACGCCCTTGTCGACATTCGGCCAAGGCAAGGAAGGAAAGGAAGTCGAAATTTCCTATTGCGATTATTACAGGAAGGTAGCTAAGTTCAACAAACAAAGAAGCAAAGATAATAATGAACTAAATATTATTTGTAAAATCTGTAATTATGTAGCGCTACAACATCAAAATTCGCGAATTGAAGCAGCCGCTGCTGGTGTCGCGACCCACTGACAAGAGCATCCGTGGTGGCGCCAACAAGCTAACCTTGCTTATTCCCGAGCTTTGTCGTGCCACGGGCCTGACGGACGCAATGCGTTCTAACTTTCGGTGGGTTAAAATAAATATATACTAAATAGTATATTAAACCAGGTAATTTATGTCTTAGTTTGATGAAAGCCATGGGCGAATATACGCGTCTGGCACCGGATCGTCGCATAGAGCGCTTGCGCACCTTCAACCAGCGCTTGAAGTCGTCGCAGGAGAGCATGGAACTGATGAAATCCTGGCAAATAGAGCTCGACTCCGACTTGTTGGAGGTTCCAGCTCGTGTCCTACCGCCGCAGAATATTGTGTTTGGCAATAAGCACTGTTATGTGTGCGACACCCGTGCGGATTGGGCAGGTGAGTTCCGCAAAACGGCCATGTTCTCTCACGTGGACATCAGGAGGTGGTACGTGATCACTCCGCGTGAGCTTATCCGCGACGCTCGGCAGCTTGTTGGGGCGTGCATCCGGGCAGCACAGGGCATGAAGATGCTGATCAGGGAGCCCAGATAGTAAGTGTTACTAAGTATGGCTTAGGAGTTCTTCTTGATATTTTGGTTTACAATTTGCAGCGATGAGATTCCCGATGATCGTATTAGCAGCTACTCTGAGGCCATTGATAATGCGGTGGCCAAGGATCCACAGATTCTGATGATTCTGCTCAAGAATTCCAATGGGGAAAAGTACGTACTTTCATCAATTTTATTTATTTTTATTATGGAGTCTGATTTATCCTTTTTCCAGGTACTCTTGTATTAAGAAGCGCACCTGCGTAGACCGACCCATTCCCTCCCAAGTGATCTCACAGAAAATCATTCAGAGACCGACAGGTCTGATGTCGATTGCAACCAAGGTTGCCATCCAGTTAAATGCAAAGCTGATGGGTGCACCCTGGATGGTAGAGCTCCCCATACGCGGCTTGATGACTGTGGGCTTCGATGTGTGTCATTCTGCCAAGAACAAGAACAAGTCCTACGGGGCCCTGGTGGCCACCATGGACATGAGGTCCTCGTGCCGCTACTTCTCTTCGGTGACGGAGCACTTGAAAGGCCAAGAGTTGTCGGACCAAATGTCCTTGAACATGACCTGCGCCTTGAAGGCTTATCGAGAGCATCACGGTTGCCTGCCGGAGCGTGTTCTGTTCTTCCGTGACGGCGTCGGTGATGGCCAGCTCCACCAGGTGGTGAGCACTGAGGTCAGCTTCTTAAAGGAGAAGTTGGACGAGATCTACCGGTCTGCTGGCATCCAGGAGGGCTGCCGAATGGCCTTCATAGTGGTGGCCAAGCGCATAAACACTCGATATTTCGTGGGCAGGCGTAATCCCTATCCTGGGACTGTCGTGGATGATGTTATAACCCTGCCGGAGCGATATGACTTCTTTCTGGTCTCGCAATCGGTTCGTCAGGGCACAGTGTCCCCAACAAACTTCAACGTAATCCACGACAACATGGGACTTAACGCCAATAAGCTGCAGATGCTGGCCTACAAGATGACCCACATGTACTACAACTTTGCTGGCACTTGTAGGGTCCCAGCTGTCTGTCAGTATGCGCATAAACTGGCGTTTTTAGTGGCCGAAAGCATCAACCGAGCCCCGTCAGCTGGACTCGAAAACCAGCTATACTTCCTGTAAGCTGTTTTAAGAGGTGAGATTAAATGGGAATATTTTCATAGAATTACGGGATATAGAGATCTTGAAAGAGTGCGTTAAAAAAAGGTCTAAATGCCTTTTTCTTTCAAAAGCTTTCTTAGGGTTGCCCTGTAAAGTAGGCAATAATTTCCAGTCAGTCCTTTGAGTGCTGGGTTTTACATGGTCACACAAATTAATTTACTTATTTATTCTCTTTTTTTTTAAATAGTGCGCTCCTGTATCGATGGCTTGTCTGATTGGTTGGGAGTATGGCCGGATTTGGCTGCGTGATCGCGACAACTTTGTGAAGAAACGCGAGCGGGATGTGAGGCCCAAGTTTATTAAAAACGACTACGAGTGGTGGCTGAATAAGAGCCGAGCCACCAAGAAATTCTGCAAAGCCGGTGGTTAAAGTCAAAGTTTGTTTTTCAGAATTACACAATTTGTACACTTACACAATTTGCAACTTAAATTTATTATTAAATAATCATGAATCCATAAGCCACTTGTTTTAATTTAAAACAAACCTGGGAACCCTAAGAACTACAGTTTATTTTACTTTGTTTAACATTACACATTGGATTAGCGGGGACTCAAACCGCTAAAACACTCAATTTCAGGATAATTCTGCCGAGGGTGGCAGCGTTACCGGCAGAGACACCCACGCAACGTGACCAATTCAGAAGAGCTAAAGAGAGAGCTCGCAAAAGCAACAGCTTTTCCAAAGCGCTCAATTCAGGCTTTACTCGCTCTGCTTCTCCCCCCACACTCACTCTCTTAAGCTGAGTAAAAATGTTACCCGTTAGTAATAAAGCAATAAATCACAAGAAAAATATTACCATGTAATATTAGTGGATATTATATTAAACATAAAATAAAATATGGCATATTTGGGCTCTACCTTCAAAAATAATAATAGTAATAATAAAAAACACCTGACTTAATGTAAACTAACATCACCTTTACATTCCCTGTAACATTGTAACAGTTAACAATCAACAGGAAAGAGCGGGCGGCAGCGCGCACTCAAGAGCATTGCAATTGCGGCGCGAAAAGCTTGCGAGGGTGTGAGAGGTGAGGAGGAAAACTCACTCAAAGCGAAAGAGAATCTCTATATAGCGGGAAGTTCTCTGTTTCGCATCGAATATGTTTTTCGCAGCGCGCGCGTTCGCATCGGAAAATCGGAAAAGCTGGCGTAGCATTTTTGAAATACAACAAAAAAGAAACCCACAAAAAATCGGCAGTGCAATTCTTCTGCGTTTTTTTCTCTGCTCTCTGCAAGAAACGTCGTAGTTAACCGTTATTTCGTTAAATCACTCTATTCCGTGTCAAATAACAAAATGTAACATAAACTTGTTACGCATTTTACAGTAAAAATTGCAAAGAGAAAACCAACAAAATAATAAAAAAAAACAAAACAAAACAATAACAAATACAAAACAAAATTGGCTGCTTTTCGTGTTTTGCGCGTTTCGTGTGTGTGAGTGTGTCTAATTGTGTGTAAGGGTGAGTGCAGCCGAAAAATAAATGCTAAAAGCAACAAATAAATAAATAGAAAACAAGAAAAAAAAAAAAAAAAAGAAACCAAATAGCAAAAGCAAAATTACGTGCAAAGTTTGTGTGTGTGAGTGAGCGTGCGTGTTAGCATATGTTGGTTGATTTTGCACCAAAATCGCAATAATTTTAATGTTTTTAAGGTGAGTTCGTCCCAATGGTTATTATAACAATTTGTTTCGAGGCTTTTCCCATTGGGAAATGTGAAAAAACGGTTACAATATGTTGGCAAAAGCCACAAACACACTGCAAAGGCGGCTAACTGTTGTGTGTGTGTGTGTGTATGTAAGCGAATTGGCAATATCGCGGTCGAGTGTGTGCGTGTGTTTGTGTTTGTTGCTTTTGTGGCAACCAAAACGTTGCAAGCAACAATAATAATGATGGCAAAACAAGTGCAGTCAGCAAAACCAACTCAACCAGTGCCTGCTGCCTACTGCCTGCCTCTGGGTTGCTCTCTCTCCCGCTCTTTCCATGCCTCTTGCTTTCGCCATCTCGCTCTCCGCCTCTCGTACTCTCGGAACAGGCCCCCCCCTCTCTTTTGGCACCCATTGACGCAACTGCATGGTCAGGGCTTCTTTTACAGTTACTGCGTTCATGCGGAAGCCCTTGTTCGTTAATTAATTTTGCGAAATGATTGCAAAACATTGCGAATTTAATTAAATAAAATATGTAATTATTTTCAAAAATAAAAAATGTGATTTTTTAATTAATTGGTAAGGGCTTGTGATTAATTTAATTAGATTTTTTTCAATTTTTGTTTGCATATATATCTTAATTACCATTATAAAGCCGATATATCAGCATTTTCTATTGTAGTATGTATTTATATCATAACAATACTTTCTCTATAATTTGTTTTTCAATTGTTTTCAATAATACCCAAAGATCCCATTATATTCATAACTCATAAACATCTTTTTCAAACATATAATACAGGAATTGTTAAAATATTTGGCATAAACGTTGTATTTGTATTGCCTTTTGGCTTTTTATTATTTTATTTTGGCTTCTCGCTTGCTTTGCTTTGCTTTTCTCATTTCGCATTCCGCTGCTCTCTTTGCACCAAACAAAGCTTAGTCGCCACTTGTCGCGCCTTTTGAATGTCTTACCTCCCAACCACCGCCTGCCACCACCCAAACACCCACCTGACCTCCACCTCTCTCTATCCACAGTCCTGCTGCACGTCTGCGTTTTTATATCTCTTAGTATTTTTTAATTCGGTACACTAAAAAAAATACAATAAAAAAAATACAAATAAAAATAAAGAAAATACCCCAATCTATTTTAAACTAATAAAAGCTTAACAGATAATTATTGTAGCTTTTCTATACAAATCGCTTTAGAAACTCCTATATTTCAACGCCACAAAGTAGGCAATGATTTTTTGATAGGTCACAAGAGGAGACTTGTGTTAGGTTTGCATTTTTTGCATATTTTAATTGAATATATAATTTACTCACAAAATCGTGATTTATTTTATTTTTTATTATAAACAAAAGCAAGAAAATATTTATTGCTTTTTCGTTTTTCTTAAAAAACTTTAAAAAGGACATTTTAATAATTTTTTTTTTCCAGAAAAATATAATATGTTATAATAAAATATAATTTGTTTTAAATACCCATCTGACTTTTTTAGTTTATATTTTTCGTTTCAAGTGTAATCTCTTTTGCCTTTCCACCTCGAGGCGTTTTTCGCTTGAAGCTTTTTGCGAGTTTCGTTCGATTTCCATTTGCTTTTAATTGCATTTATGCATTTTTAATCGAGTTTGACTTTGGTAAGCTTTTTACTTTGGCATATGCTAGTTCGGTGTCTTGAAATCAGACAAATAGAGAGACAGAGGGAAAGAGAAAGAGTCGTCGGGGGAAATGGGCTCTTACAGAGATCCCAAGATAAGTCTCAGTTTCGCCCCCATTTTGGGCAAAGTTTTCTAATTGGCCTTGACGCCATTTTCGGGTTTCAGCACTACTAACGGCAAAAGTGCGAAAATGTTCTGCGTCTTAAATGAGATAATTTATTTGCAATTATAATTTGGTTCATTAAAGCTAATTGAATTAAGGGCTAGCGGTATATTCTTAGCTAAGGGCAATGTAAATGAATGATTTTTAGGTGGGAGAATGACAAGATAAAAGGACTGAAATTAGCGAGAAAGTACGACTATCTTTTATTACATTATAAACTTAGTAAGTAGAGTTAGAGGTTTCCATGGAAGTGTGTTATTTTGAGTACTACAAATAATTGTATATAAACATTTAATTTATCAGAAACCCTAAAAGAGTAACTCAAGTAGCTGCTTACTAATATTATTTTTTATGCTGGCACTTAATTAAAGCATACATTTATTATACAAATATTTTAAATATATTTTCTATTGCTGCCCGAGGCAAAGTTTCCTTGTTTTTTTAGCCCTCTTTTTCGCCAACATTTTCGCCAACTTAACCCAACAGCTGTTGCATCCTAAACAAACATTTCTGCCATACAACTTAGCCCCCTTGAAAGCTCAATCAGAGTCGCAGTGTCCCATATATATATGTCTGTATGTATATATCCAACCCCCATCCTCGTCGCCTCCCTCAACTCCTCCATCTCACCCCCGCAAAGTTTTGCAACTTAACATATGTTTATCTGCTAATCATGGATATACGATGCGGTGTTGCAAAATATTTAACTAGAAAACCTCGAATGAAAAGGGGGAAATAAGCGAAACAGCTTTTCCGGCGAACAACAACACGGCAAAACACTCGCTCCCCATTTCTCCACAAAGCACCATATGCCAAAAAGCTAAACCAAAAATCGCACACACATAGTGGGATACAAAAAAAAAAAAAGAATAAAAAAAATGTGGACAAAAAATAAGCAGGCTGCTTTGACATTTCGTTGTCTGGCCACGCGCGCATCTCGGAACAAGGTCTCTTCTAAGGGATATTTCACCATTGGGGTGGCTCAAAAGTCTGCAAAATTTTTATTTTTAACAACCATTCTTATTTCTAATTATTTTGTGACTTATACATAGGTGAAAAATAAATTTTAAGTAATAAATATTTTATTTTAATTTTGTATATGAATTTAAAATATATATGAATTTTGAATTTGTATATTTAGTTAGTAAAACAATTTGAAAACCTATGACTTTGACTTTTAATTTAAGATTAGGGAAATCTGAGACCAGGGATATTACAGAATGAAAATAATAATTATTTTCTAATCTTCAAAGAGTAGGAATAAATTTATAGATAATTATTGTAAGTCATTAAATCAAACAATAAATTTGTTATCGTCGTTTATCTCTGGATTCTTCTTTATTTCGTCGATTTTTATTCGCTTCCTTGTTATTTTCAATGTGTGTTTTCTTCTTTAATAATTTGTAGTGTGACCGTTGTCTTTTTTCTACTTAATCCTAATTTCATTTAATCTCGGCGGAATCTTAACATAAAATGCTAAATGCTTTACAAAATGCTAAAAGGGCTACACTATGCCATACATAGTACTCAGTTAATGCTTACAAATTCTATACACAAAATGTTGGCGCCCAACGACTCATCAGCTCGAGTCACCCTATTAAGAAAAACCCACATTCAGTCGCACATTTTGTACATCTGCACTTCCCCACGCACAAATAATTCGCTGTGTGCGCTATGTATGCCAGTATGCCGAAAAAAGGGCAAGACATAACTTCACCCGCTTTGTCGCTGCCCACGCTTCAAAGCCCCAAAACCAGCTACCCACCCAACCTTCAAGCCACCGAGGCACCCAATCACCCCCTAAAAACAGCCATACCACCCACTGGACGAGCGCGCACCCACTCATCCGCCGTGTGTGCCTTAACATTTACCTTGTTGGCCCGAAGTTGTCTTCCAAACATTTGTTGCACTCTTCGTGCGGCATTCGTTTTCACCACGCTGGCTATTCACCCCGCTTTTCACGGTCTCTTTTCCATTCGCTCTCTCTCTTTTACTCTCACCGCCTTTCTCTTTCTCTGTTTACATTGCTCTCTGTCGGTTTTTCTCTCTTTTCGAGCTAACCTAAGCCGGTCCGACGTCATCGCAAAGGTCAAAGAAAAAGCAAAAACAAAGGAACAAAATAATAAACTCACCAGAACACTGAAATAAACAGGTTTTTGAGTTTTTAAAAATTTCAAGCTACGAACTTATTTTGTAGATGATCTTAGTTAAATATTAAGGATTTCAAATTTAGGAATTATGCTCTTAGTCTTAAAAATAATTTAATTATTGAAATATATCTAATAATTCCCAATTAGTTCTAGCAAATAATGTACTAAAATTAAAATAGATATTTTGTAAAATCTAGAAAATATTTATACAAATTTAGGATGCAATTCTGTGATGAAATTTAAAATGTTTCTTAAATATTCAAATATTTTTTATTCAGAGTCATATCGTTTTGAGTGTATCAAAGCTTTTTCGAAAAAGTGCTAGGAGGACTGCCAATGAGAGTGGTAGGTGGTGAAGGGTCGTAGGGCGGTGTGGTCTTGTGGGGTGATGCAGATTGCGTGGGGCGCCTTTGGTGGGTGTCCAACCATATGGTCAATGCACAGAGCAAATTGCCACTTGGCGGAGGCGACGCTTCATTTGGTTTTCAAATTGAATAGGAAGCGTCGCGACATTGTCGGGCGTCTCTAAGCTCCCGATGCCCCCCAAAAACTGCAGAGCCCCTCGCTTCAATTCGAGGACTCGTCCTCCGCTAATTGAGACATTTGTCAACTTGCGTAAATGAGCAATCATTTCTCAAAGGCATCCTCTTATTGGCCAAGGGAATTAGGGGACGCAAAGTAATGGCTTAATCTCGAATGTAACTTTCTAATTAAATCAATTATTTCAAATGGAATTATATATAAGTTTTAGTCATATTTTTGTGGGCAATAAATATTATTTTATTTTTATTTATTTTATATGTTTAGTTTTCTTTAAGCCCAAATAATTTTATTCAGATGAGGGATACATCTAACAAATTTTATGTTTTTGTTTTAATTAATTAAGTGTCATTTTAAAAGAGAACATACATTTATCATTAAAAGGCTCACATAATTTTATTGAAACTATTTCTGCTTCACATTAATAGATTGGTTTCTTTACCATATAAGTAAAGGAAATGAAGCCTTTTGAATGAAGTCATTAGTTTTATACTCAATCAAGGATACTGCCAGGAGGTTGATAGAACAGAACAGACAATTTTTATACATTTTGCGATATCAGGAGTTGAATTGTCTTCTATGGTCTGGCCTCCTTTAGGCGCCTTGTCTTGATCGTCAAGGATGTCACTGACTTTTCCTTTGAAGTCAGGATAGTTCTGCTGGTTGATGTAATGGACACATCGCCATTCAATGGCTTTTTTGGTATGGGTATAGGATTTTTGGATGTACCCTCATGCAATGGCTTTTTCGGTATGGGGTTATAGTTTTTGACTATAGCCTCATGCAAGGGATTCTTCGGTATGGGGTTCGAGTTTTTGACAGTACCCTCGTGGACTGCTTTTTTCGATATGGGATTCGGTGTTTTCATCGGTTCTGGATTTGTTACCAACTTCTGGCTCGGCTTTTTTTCCACGACGGTCTTTGAGGAAGCCTTCTGTACAGACTTCCTCTCGCCCTTTTTAAGCTTGGGCTTTTCAATAATATCTGGAGTATCCAGGGCACGTATCTCAGTCATCAGGCGGGTAAAGCTCATGGGCTCCAGATAATAGCGACCTTGGTGTTGGTTAATAATTTAATTCGATCGGAAAGTAAAATATATAAGTTGACTTACCGTCTACTTTCTGGAAGAATCCCCAACGCTGGCCCATTTCGAGAGTTTGCTTCACGGGCAGCTTAAGCTCTTCCTGTGACACCTCTGTATGCTTAGCTATAGTCATCACGATTTCTCGCAGTGTTGCCGGAGAGTTCAGCAACTGCAGTGTATGCATTATAATAGCTCCATTAAAGTTTGGCATCTTTGTTCTTCTTAAGTAATATTTCCTTCGTTGGAATTCTTATCACAAAAAAAAAGAGAAGGTTGTTGCCTATGTAAAACTTAAAAAGAAACTGGGAAGCTAGCAAATAGATGAAGGTGACAAGCTTTTTAACAGCCTACTGTGTTCTGATATTTTCCTAGGGATTAATTCTAAAATTATGTAATATTTTTATTTAATCCTAAATGAAATGTAAAAGCATTAATCAATTTTATCCTTGAACCTCAAGCTTGGATTTATTAGTTTCCATAACCTCGATTGATAAATAATTCACCAGCAAATAAATCCATGAAATTTGTTATAAGAATAATTTACAACACAATTTATTAATTGAAATAAACTTAAAGGAACACAAATCAGAAATTAGCAAATGAAGATAAATCCTATAAAATGGCACAAAAAGTCTTCAATAAACCTAACTTTTTTGTCTTTTTTTCGTGTCTGATGAAATTTGAAACCACCGAGGTAAGGTCGCCTCTCCCGCTTGTCAACGAGATCTACGTCAAGCGGTTATCGCCTTGACATGGCCAATACCAAGAGATTTGGCCCTATCTATCAATGAACCAGGGCGCCTAACAACAGGAGTGAACAGAGAAGTGAGCAAACTTTGCCGCAAAACAGTTCAATATTGGCTTCTGATATTTACATCAGGGACGCCTTTATATTGCTGACGCTGTCCGCTGTCACTATACGGCTGTTCCTAATCAGCGGACTCTATAAATAGAATCCCTGACCGCCCACTCGCAACTCTTCGCCAATCGCCCCCAGAATATACACCATATGGAGGTTTAATTAAACTCGGTTCAGCACAAAAAAAAAAAAAAAAAATACAACAAAAAATAAAAAAGCAAGAGCAAAGGAAAATAAGGCAAGATGTTTACACGCAAGTCAAACAAGGACAAAGTTTTTTGGCATCAATCATGTATATAGAGGCAATTAAAGCTTCAACTGCTGTCAGAGTCAACTGACAACTCAAGATGTCATTACTGTTGCATCACCATCACATCGGATAAAGCTCAACAAAAGCCTTAAATTGAGTTGCTATTTATTAATATTTTTTTTCGGTCAAAAATACTTTGCCAGTTGCAGGGAGTGTGAAAATGGCACAGGGTGAGTGCACCGTTAGTCTCTGCTATTGACAGCCAACGGTAATTTAATCAAAAAGTGTCAGACAGCATTTGCCATATGGCGGCCATTGGAGCGTTCACTGGGGCGCCATAAAAAAACAGTTAAGAAGGATGTGACACACCAAGGACACTCAATGTGTTTTTTAATGCTCTGCTGAAACTAAAAATATATATTGAAAATATGAAAAGAGAATAATAAGCATTGAACGGAAGAAAAAATTATAAAATAAAATTCTTTAAGCTTATTCAAGATAAAAGTAAGAAAACTAAATTTCCGACAATTAATAAAAATAGCTTTAAGCAAAAAATCTTAGTTGTAGTTCTTTCATAATTAAAATTAATGTTTATTTTTTAAGAACAATTTTAAGTTTAATAGTTTTTGAATGAAAGCCCTCAGAAAATCGCCATACCTTACTCTTTCACTTTGGAGCTCGTGAAAAATATTCCTAAAAATAGCCCGTAGGCAACGCATTAAAGTATGCTATGCTTTTTGCTTCCGGCCCTCGCCTAGAAATTTGTATGCGTGCAAGTAAAATATATATATATATTTGTGTGTATGTAAATAGCCTTTGTGGGCGGGTTAAATTCTATTTGATTTCCGTTTTGGATAGTCCCCTAAAAATAGAAACGGCCAAAAATCAGAGCCGTCAGCTCACCGCCCAAAGCGAACATTTATTTAACATGTTTGATGTTTTCCTCAGTTAAATGTAGCATTTTGACTCCAACCCCAAAATAAGCAAAAAGCCGGACGGACCGACTGGCAGGAAATTCGTTTTGTTGATTGTTTGGTTTCAACGCTCTGCACAGGGAAAATAATAGGAGCTCTTTGTTTTTTTTTGTTTGTTGCGTAAACGTAAAATACTTCGCTGGGAATGCCATTTGAAATGCAGTGCAAATGTTATTTTAACACTTGTCAGTGTGCAGAAAAACAAAACATGACTGGATTTTTTATGGAGACAGGAGAGGTAAAAGCATAAGGCATGTTTAGAATGGCAATTCTGGCACGCTTTCCTCTTATTATTTATGACAAGTGAGAAATGTTGAATTGAGAAAAATGCTGATGATGGTGGTATGACATCTTTTAAAAGGAGAGACAGAAAATATTGTTAAATGGTTGGAAAGGAGGAGCATATTCAAAGGGGTTTTAGGAGCTGTGAACAATATTTTATATAATTATTTCAGACAGCAAGAATTTATAAATAATGAGCAGTGAACAATATTTTAAATAATTATTTCAGAGAGTAAGAACTTAGATATAAAAAAAAGTATGCCAGGCCGATTTAATGGAATTTTAATGGGTTTTTATCATATAGTTATTTAATATTTTTCACCATTATATTATAAATAAAAAATAGGAATTTCAAAAGTTAATATAATATATGTCTCTCCAATTAGGATGCGTGTATCAATTTGTATATCCGATGTTCAATCACTGTTTCCTTTTCTCGTTCACCGAATTTGTATAAATTTAATTTGTTAATCAAATATGCCCAATTGAACGGAAATCCTCTACATCAAATGCACAAACACTTTTGCATGAAAAGGCCCATCTTCTTTGACATTTATGCAGAGTCAACGTGTATACAGTAAGCTTCGAAGGTATGCCCACACACGCAAACCGGATGTGTGTGCGTGCGAGAAGTATGTGTACATACATGCATACGTGTGTGATAAACGACAGCTCCTGTATCCTGACAGTTATACTTGTGATTGTGCCTGTGTTTCGAGCGAAAGGATGACCTGTCCGGTAGCCCTTTTCCATAGTCTCCTTAGTGTGTCAGTACACAGAAAAACAAAAGGTCCTTTTTGATATTTGAGTCAGTATAATACCAACAAGGGTTTTGTATATAAAAAAAAATAAAATGTGATAAGAAGAGAAATTTATTAACATCTAAAATAAATATAACTTATAAATACAATTAAAAAGTTGTATGCTTAATATATAATTGATAAATATTATTGATAAATAAAAAATGGTTTCAGTTTTTGATTATGAATTTTGCAACCAATTTTAGATTTAAGTGCTTGAAATAAGCCTTAAATTATTCTTTGGGTTGTTGTGAAGTTTTTATTGTTAAAGTAAAATAAAATTTTGAAGGAAATTCAATCTTTAATTTCATCTAACTTCTACTTATCTATCATTAATTTCTTCTGCTGCGTTGGTTTTCAATCTGAACTTAATAACTAATAACTTATTATTTCTAAACGAAATAAAATAACTAAATACAAAAATTGAAAATCCTAGAAAATTTTAACTTAACTTTCCTGTAACTTCCCGTGATTTATCATCGATTTCTTCTGGTGTATGGCGGCATTCCTGGCCGATTGCCTGCTGACCGTGTTTTCTGTGTATAAAGACCATGCAAGTGACAAATTATATGCACAATGGGCTAAGGGAAGGGGCGGGATGCTACGAAGGACCAGTGGAGACAGATGAGTTGTGCGAAAGTGTCAGCATCAGTGTCAGTTTTGGGTTTCTCCCAGAAAATGTTTTATGTGCAGCCACCGAGACATTTTTGGCCTTGTATAAAATATGAGTTGCAGTTTGCAGCTCCTGCACCTCCTGCAGGGTGGCCAGAGCCATAAACTTTGACCTGGTCCACGTACGGGCATTTTCACCCTTTATGCCAAACCTTTCGACCATCTCGTATATCAACTAATTGCACTTTGTTTATTGTCCGTGCATGTGTGCGTGTCATCCTTTTTGCTTTGTGGGCCTTGTAATTTAGATTCATGTCTGGGACGTGACTTCCGGGGCCAATTGGAAATTTTATACCCATAGACTGTCAATTTTAATTGACTTGTTCTCCGATGCGAAACAGACCGACTGACAGACGGACGGGGCAGCTGTTGTTTGCGAAATGTGATTTGCATTTTGTTGATTTACAGGAATTAAAGCCAGCCACCACCACACGATGGAGCTGTCTAAATATCAACAAGGTACTCAGTGTTTAAGACGTTTTGATTGCGTTTAAGCCTCTTTTCTTGCTCAACCAGTATTAGGTGAGCTCTTGCCAGGCGCTGCCCAAAAGTATGCTGCACGAGCATGAGAAAAATTTGGAAAATGTTTCGGCCAGAAACAATTTTCGTCGTTTTTTTTTAGCTTAAGTCAATTAATTGAAGCCATTCCTCGAGCTCTCTTGCGGGGGCTTCCCCCATTTTCCACTGTCGTCTTCCTTTGCTCTGACGGTTGAGCATTGCGTCACTTCCATGCGGGCAACTTTTACGCACTTGCGTCTTAATTACTCACACCGTTCAGTTCCCATTTTTCCCCCAGTTTTTCCCCCCGACTTTTTCATGTTTTTCGGCTCAAATCCTTAAGCTCCTTTCAGAGTTTTGCCTGTCTGCAAGCCGCTTTCTACATTTAATTCTACTCTCTGCCAAGGTATTTCGATGCCTTTGCCCAGAAAAAGTTTTAATTTCAATGTAAGGTTTCAGCAGATACTTTTAATTGAGAATATCTTGCTAATAGTTGTTGTTGTTTGGCTGTAAAATAAATGGAAAAACTGTTTTCAGCTTGCCAAAAAATAAAGATTGCTCAAGAGCCCTAGAACTATTTTACATTATTTAAATTTGTAATGGTTTTTGTTTGCAGAATCAAAAGTAAATTAAGAAAATGTTGTTTTAGTTCTCTCTTCCAAAAAAAGCTCTATTCAGAACCTAAATACTATTATAAATTATTTAATTAAATTTATTCGAAAGCAAGGGTAAATGCAACAATCGAAGGTTTATTAACTTTATAAACTAAGTGTATCAAATCTATACTAAGCTTGTATAACGCTTATAATTTATTTTAGGACAACGAGCGATTAAATTAAGAAATCGGTTTTATGTAGGGTTTTTTAGTTAAAAATCTTTTTTAAATACGTACAAGGGTATTCATGAATTCGCGTTGTCATCAAAGTTAAACTTTTTATCGGGACTTAGCCTTTGTGTGTGGGCGAACCAGCAGAATATAGGCTAAGCCGCGCTCACTTATTTGGTTGGAGTTTCCTTTTTTATGTACTCTAACCTAAAAAGGGGTGTTTGGAATGTAAAATTTTTTTTACATATATTAAATAAATCAAGAAAATGTATTATATATTCTTAATATTTTTGATATATTTAAAGAATTTTTAAATATATTCAAGCTAAATAATTTTTTTCCCCATTTTGCAACTCACTTCTGATTCCATAATTTATTATTTTCAGTTTTCCTTGAGCATGAATTAAAAACTGAAATTGCCCAAGTCTCAAATCTTCTTCCATAAAAATAATGGTTTACGGAATTTATGTGGCTCCCTGATCCCACGAGGGCATTTTATTTTCGGTTTGCGAATTCCCTTCGTATCAGTCGAGCAGCTTAGACGTGGGACTACATATAAATTTCCCTTTTGTGCGGCTCCTTCATCAACATCCCTCATCCCTCGTCCTTATCCCCTATTCCCCATCCCCTAGCCCCCATACCCGCCTACGTCGTTGTCTTCAAGGACCTGCTGCAACATGTTTGCATTTCATTTGTTAGCAAGTTGTCAACATTTTATCTATGTTATTATGTCTTGCCTACTTTTCTGCTCCTTTCTGTTGCTCTTGCTCCAGTTTTGTTTTATATTCTTTTCTTTTTTTGTTCTTTTCTTTCTTTCTAAGCTTAAAGGTAAGCCATTAAAGTTTCCAAGGGGAGGGAAGGGATGGTGGCTCATCATTAGTCAAACGTCATGTCATGTGAATGGGGCGTGATGAGCGTGCAGCGAATTTATCATTGGGCCGCCGCGCATCTTAGATAAGCTCGAGCCACGCGGCGTATGAGCAATAAAACAAATTAATACAAATATTAATCATACGACGCGTGGGACCGAAATGCCAAAGATCAAGGGAACGAGTGGAGACATCAAAAGGGTCAGCTAAGCGCAAAAATTTAAGCATCTCTCATATTGCGAATTCATGATCCAACCAAATGCCACGACGAACGGCATGCAACTATGAAATAGGAGTCGTAAATGGTTTTCTAGTTACGACTATATGGGGTTGATGTTGGTTTTTCTACCCTTTAGGTGCCTTGTAAGGGGGTAGACTGTATTCTGAGTATTAAAAGGTTATATGTGGGAAAACAAGTTTAATATTTTAGATTTTAGAATAATGTCTTGATTTTGAAATAGATGCCCAAAATAAGGTAATACTTGTTGCATTGGATAAATTTAAATAAAAAATATTTTTTTACGAAAAAATTAAAATATTTTGGTTATCTTTGTATCCCAAAAGTTTATCACATTTTCCGGCACTAAATACCGGGTATTTTTTTTGTCGTGTCAACAAAGTATGAACATTCCAACATGTTTCTGTGTTATTTTGCCGGTGGTCATAAAATTCAGTTTAACTTGTTGCGTTCGCCATACTGAAAGCTTGAAATTGGTTTCGGTTTTTTGTATAGTTGAGTTGCTTAGGGTCCCTCACTCATGCGTCGTGAGAATTGAGACAGTTTGTCAGGGTAAAAGAGCGCGAAATGAGAGCATTTCTCACTACGCAGAGAATTTAGCTCTTTCGAGTGAGAATCTTTGAGTGAAAATGTGCAATCGTGACGTAGAAAGTTTTGAGAATATTTCAAAGTCAACCGAAAATTAACTAAGTAAGAGAACTTCAACTAAAGGCAGCCTGCACTTAAGCCAACTAAGCTGGAAACGGCTAATAGAAGGAATTTTCTGGTTTAGGAAGAAGTGGGAAGAAGTGCTTAAGGGATTAGAGATTATGAAAAGATTTACTTGGTGGTAATGACTGGTGTAAATGTATATTCTTAGAGATGAGGTAAATATCGAGTTGTGAGCGTTTTCTTAAAGCCTTTCTAGTAAAAGCTTTTTATAAGTTTGAATTATATTAATGGTGATGGTTATTACAAATGTAATTTAAGGTAACTGTGATTAAAATATATAGTCGAAATGATTTAATTAAATTAATATGCCATAGAAAATATATAATCAATAGACTTTAATGTGAAGCGTGAGATTGCCATTGAGCTGTTTGTTTTTATAAATATAAGCTTTCCAAAGCAAAATGACTCTTAGAATTGATTAAACATTTTTGTTGCCCAACTATTATGAAATATTTCATTTAATATAATTCGTTTCCCTTCTTCTTGGTTTTC
The DNA here is from genome assembly GCA_008042535.1 of Drosophila tani. Lineage (NCBI taxonomy): Eukaryota > Metazoa > Arthropoda > Insecta > Diptera > Drosophilidae > Drosophila > Drosophila tani. Next base: position 19,244 of record VNJO01008753.1, on the reverse strand, counting down.
CAACTTGTTGACTTGAAGGCTCGAAGGGCCCTTGGTGTTCCCCGCTGCGATATCATTACTTATTATGCTGTTGTTTTTATTTATTCTTTGTTACCGTCTTGTGGCGCTAATTAAATTTGCTGCTTACCCACGACCGCACACACACACACACAGAGAAATATAACCCCACACAAAGACACTGTTACACAGATAGAGAAATTATCTGAGAGGAAGGGAAATCCCCTTCCACGTCATTCCTTTAGCGTTGCCAACTTAATTGCATTTTTTCAACTTTGCGGAGAGCGCATCGTTATGCAACTTGTTTTTTTTTTGTATTTCACCCGCCTCGCAGCTTTATGGATAATGCAGGGGCGTATTATCTGGCTATGCCACGCCCCTTGAGTGTCTCCGAGTTTCAATTGTGGCCGCGACGAGAAGAGCTTATTAAATAGTTTCAGCAAATATTTTGTATGGTCAGGCATATGGTAGGGAAGCCTGTTAATACTATCCCCTTTTCATGGACTCACTTGGATTTTGTAATTATTGGTCTGTGCAAATATTTGTTCAATTTGAAAATATTTTCTGCATTTCAATTATGAAATCGCGCGTTCGGAAATGGAAATGAGTTCGCAACATACATTTTGCGGCTATTTTGTAAACAGTTTTCCCTGTTTTCCTGCTATCCGCTCCAAATTAAATGCACTAAAATATTATCAGACCGTTTACACTACAAATGCATTTTTGGGTATTTATTTTCCAATGTTTTTTTTTCGTTAATGGTATTTGTTTTGCGGCTAGCTTTTGACCTAGCATGAATATAGTTCTGTCCAATTAAATTTAATTCAAGCTCATTTAAATATTGACACATAAATATTTGTATAGTTTTAGCATAAAAATTGTTCAACCAATTAGCGGTGCATTGTTTTGGCCTCTTCTAATGAGCTGTGTTTAGTCATTTTAAACATTTCTGTTTTTTTTTCCAAAAAAGCGATTGAAGAGCGTAAATTAATTGGGTTGACTAGAAATGCGCAGAGTGGAAATATATTATTTAATTAATTATAAAGTTGACTTTGTATAAGAGAAAATGAAAGGATAAACGTTTTAATATATTTATTAACATATTTAAATATACATATTAAACAAATTACATATTTAAAAAATTACATAGAACCGTAGGTTAAATAAACGAATGTAGCAGATAGCTCGTGATATTTGCATACAGATCCAATCTAAATGCTCGTTATTTTGCCAATAGAGACCCTTTGATGTCTGAGCTTAGACTCTGGGACTGCCGACATAGTCCAACATATTTAAGTAGTGTAAATTGAATAGAAAATAACTTCCGGTATATGGGGCATGCATTATTCAGTTATTTTGGCTGGCCACAAGAGCTTGTACAACATTTTCTGGCCAACAGAACTCGCACTCCTGCAAACATTGCTCATACGCCAGGTCGGCCGCATAAAATATTGAAATTGTTGACCAAAAACGCAATTTACGCATACATATTGCATATTGACCAATCTCTCTCTCTCTATCGCTCTGTGTGTGTCCGGGTTTGGCATTAGAGTTTTTCCTGAATAGATTTTCATTTGCATTTGTGCAGATTTAGCTGATTTTGCCTTTTGCCATCGCTGTTATTTTTTGCCCCCCTCTATCAAGTGTGTTTTGATTTTATTTGATTTACCGCTGTATAAAAATCCGTTTAGTGTATACAATGCATTTAAATTAAGGGCTTAAGGTTGCCGCTATGTGTTCAAGTTAAATTTATTTGCCGTCATTTAATATTTATTGACTGGTTTAAATTTCATTCTGGATGGTATTTTGATCAATTTGTTTATAATTGGGTCATTGTTAAAAGTTGAGTTGGCTCTCTGTTATATGAAACAAAATTCCGGAAAATAATCTTGATTAAAATCAGTATTTCAAACTTATAAAGTTGGTAAAAATCATAATAAATAGATTAAATTTTGTGACAAATATTAAGGTCAGGCATAGGCAGCAACTTTGTGGGATTTCATGGAAAATGTCCCTGATTCCGACAGTAATTAAATTTATTGAGCTTACCTGGATGGGAAATTCAGTTTTAAATTCTGTCTATTGCCTTTATTGGCAAATATTTGCCTTCGAAACTATATTCCTGTGACGAAACTAAGTAAATTAAATATCATCTTCAAAGTTGGGAACTTCAGTCCAGGCAAATATTTTCCAGTCATCGCTTTCATTTTCTACTCGAATTTATGATTTGCTTTTAATTAAAATAAATATTTTATGGCTTTCAATAAACAATCTCCAGAGGAGGAGAACGGCAAGAAGCAGAAAAAGAAATCAACACAAGGCAAACTTTCGACTCGAACTTTGTGAGGGCAAAGTTGATAGAAAGTGAAAGACTCTTCGAGTTAAACAATTTTCTTTCTGTTTTCCGTTTCGTTGCAGGCATCGCCAATCCAGGAAAGGTGTAAATAATTGAGGCGAAAAACTTGGCCCTTATGACTCCCAGCTTCAGTGCTTATCCCAGCCAAGCAGCAACTTGTGTGACTTAATTCGATCAAATCGCCGGCACAACAGCAACATGAGACTGCTGGCGACAATGTGCAAGGGCAACCACAACAATTTGCAATTGTTGCCGCAACAACAGAATCTCAATCTGCAATCTCTGATTAACTCGAAGGTACCCAATATTTGCTGAATGCAGCAATTAAAGTAAGATCGATCAGCAAGAATATCTGAAACACTATGGCCACAGCTGTCTTGGAGGCGAACGAATCGAAACTGGAGTTGGTGTGCGACGAGTGCGATTATTATGGTTCTACAGACACGATATTCACCGATAATAGCACCCAAACCGATGGCTACGACGATGATGAATCGGAGCTAAAGCCCCTGAAACCCAGGTTAAGTCAGATTGTGGAAGAGGAAACAGAAATGGAAGAGGATATGGCTAAGGAGGCGGAAGTGGAGGTGAAACTGGAGACAAACGGTATACGAAACGATAACGATAATAATAATGCTAGTGATGGGCAACCATTGATAGAAGCCTCGATAAATGAAGAGGATTCTAAGGAGGATATGGAGATTCCAGAGGAATCTACAATTCCCGTAGAGGAGCAGGTGCCAAATGACTCTGAGGATGAACAAGAAATCGACGAGGTGGCCAGACTCACGGGTTTGGCCTTGGGCATGGGCTATGCCCGCATCATAGACTACGATAACTTGCGCATCATCGAACATGTTATCGAGAGCGACGATGACGATGATGATAATGCCAGGGGCAAGGCAACCACTTCGGCGGAATTGCAGCAGGCCTGCCACGATTTGGTGACTTTCATCGGTGAAAGCTATCAGGTAATCGAAAGGTCAGGTCACGCACGTGACCCCCCAGCCACGGTGCAGGTGGTGGACAATAACAACAACAATCGCAACAGCGATATATCGCCCCGGGGAATTGCATCTGCCAACACCCGCACGAAGTCCGTCAAAGAAAATCAAAAAGCCAGCACAAGTGCAACGGCAACTGGAGCAGCAACAGCAACGGCAACGGTTACGGGAACAGCAGCACCATCCACCAGCAGTGCATTGATCAAGGCCTATAAATCGAATTTGACGCCCTTGGCGCCACCCTTTCAGCCCGCCGCCCTAAAGGCCAAGCAACTGCAACTGCAACAGTCGACAGTGGCCAGCAGCAGCAACATGTCGACCGTGGCCTGCAGCAGCAACATGTCCTCGTCGGTGACGACGACAGCTTCGAATGCTCTGGGCTATGCCGCCTACGAACAGACCACTGTATATTATCAGCAGCAAATACAACAGCCGCAGCAGCAGCAACAGCAACAGTTGTCCCCCAAGCAGCAACAACAGCAGCAGCAGCAGCAGCAGCAACACTGTGCTCAACATTCCGGCTTGCCGCACATTCATGGCGCCCAACTGATGCCCGTGCAATTGATTACCTTGACGCCACCGTCGGCGGCATCAGTAGCCGCTGCAGTGGCCGGAGCAGCAGGAGCAGCCACTGTAGCAGCAGCAGCAGCGGCAACTCCTGCAACAGCAGCGGGTGGCGCAGCAGCGGCAACATCCTTAACTGGCGCCGCCTGGCCACTTGTGGAGGCGCCAATTTACATCGACATCAATGGCGAATATCGCAGCTATTGCCCGGCACATGGACCGCCGGCAGTGACAGGCCCGCCGAATGGCGCCATTGCCCATCATCCCCATATCCACGCCCATTCACATTCCCATGCCCATGCCCATCCCCATTCGCAGCCCCATGTCCATCCCATTCCCCATACGCACTCGCATCCCCATTCGCATACACATTCCCTGGCCCAGCAACAGCAACAGCAGCAGCAGCAGCTTCATCATCACCATCAGCAACATGGGCAGCATCAGCAAGTGACAAATGTTAATGGAAATATTGCCCAGGCAGCAGTCGCAGCAGCAGCAGCGGCAGCGGCAGCCGCAGCTGCATCAGCGCCTCGTTTGCTGCTGCAACTGGACGCAGTAGCTGTCCAGCAGCAGCAACAACACCAGCAGCAGCAGCAACAGCAGCAACAGCAGCAGCAACAGCAACAAATCGTTGCCGCTGGCAAGCGTAGCAAAGTTTATCGAGGTGAGTGGCCGTTTTATGACATTTGTTGTACAGTTTTTATTCCTGTCCATGATACCCGGGGCTATTTGGGTCCATATAGTTTGTGCAAAGGATGGCCAGTACACTGCGAGAAAGAATATATTCCATGTTATTTCACATACCCAACAAAAAAAAATTCCTAGAAACAAAGAATAATGGAAATGCCTAGCTTAAGAAATTTAATTATAATAGGGGTGGCCCCATCGTTCACCAGGGATATGAAATCACTTTAAAAGGTGTCTAAAAGTATGATATAAAATGTCTTAGGCACCATTTTAGATTTCTACGATGAATAGAGTCGTTTTAAACATAATTTCAAAAAGTTGGTGATTTCTGTAGCTCCTCTCATAATGTAATTTTACCTCCTAGAGAATAATACAAATAAGTGATCACAGAACCTTTCATATTTAAACATTCAGCTAAATGAGTAAACATTTTAAGACAATCATGATTCTTTAATTTAAATTGAATTAAAATGGCATCCAAAAGTAGGCAATGAAATATGTAAGGTCCTGAATTCCTTGTAAATTTGTTAATTTATAGATTAAATATTTGGAGCCTACTTTTGCCCACAATTTCAGTTGATTTTAAATACAAAGCGATTTCTGTGGCACCCCTGATAACCATTTTGAGCTCCATTAATATTTAAATCCATGATATATATTTATAAATAGATCAAGGAATCAAATAATAATTACCGAGAAAATGTTTAAAATGAATAAAGGAAGATAAAAACTTTTAGAAATAAATAAACACCGAAAACCAAGCCAAGTGTTTCATCTTTACCTTTATTTTTGTTAGACTTTACATTCACAACCGTTTCTATCATTAGAAATATTTCCAATTTCAGTCATTTCTCCTTGTGTGCTGACCATATACGGTATGTACGATCCAAAGTGTCTTCCCTGGAACTTTGGACATTACTTTTAGCTTTGATTCATGACGGCAGGAGGTAGGATGAGAGATACCCAGGGGAAACCGAGACCGAGACTCTATTTCTGCATTTCAGCCGCTCTCAGCCTCCTTTTGACCACCGACGTCTGACCAACCTACGTAGCCAACCAGGGATTTAATCAGTTAAGCAAAGCTAACTGAGCCGGGACTGGCTAGCTAACTTGGCTGGTTGTAGTATGTTGCCTGGTCAGGGTTAAAATTAATTTCGAAGCCGTTGGGCGCTCCCTTTGTGTGAACTGTTTGCTTTTCGGGGCCGACGGAGGTAGCGAGTGCCATGGCTTGGGCTTGTTTGTCCGGCTTATTTGCCAAATAATCTGTTTGTTTGGCTATGCAATAAGTAGTTCTGGGGCCCAGGCATCATCAGTTGACATAGGCAGGTCGGACTGTGTTGGGTCTTCGACAACAGGAGATTAAACAGAAAGAGCCAAAGGTGAATGCAAATTGAGAGGTAATTGTTTTTGCCGCATATCTGGGGGAATTCTAGAATAAAGGAGGTCCGGTGAATACACAGATCTGTGTAAACGAAATGGCTCAGTTAGGTCTTTCTATATGCGGAAGTTACCCGAAGACTGTTCTTACCCCAGGAAGAAGCTCAAGCTAAGAGGGAAAATTTATTAAACCTAAATAATATTTGTATATCTCATATTTATATTTAAATTCAAATCATAAACATAAAAGTTTCCAATGCCTTCATTTTCTGAGTGAATATTTCCTCTCTGTATCCCTTAGTTAAAGTCGATTCACCACTCTCTCCCATATCAGTTCCCTGTTCGCATGTCAAATCCTATTCCCTATTTGTCGTTTTTTATTGCCGACTATCAACGGCATCCGTTGGGTTCGACACCTGGCGATTGCCTTCCAGTGATAGCCATGCTCCATCTTCTGTTGACTTTATCCAGAGTCGTCTAATCCGATTCATTTTTGCCAGTTTCGAGCTGTAGTTTCAATTTGCATTTACTGCTCCCCCGCCGCTCCGACCTGAGCTCCCTCAGCTCCGCCGGATCACGGGGTAGTGCATATTGAAGTCATCACAGTTGGCGACACTCCCAGGCAATTTCTGTGCGCCAACTTGACCATATCCAGCTGTGTGTATGCAGATGACACTGTGTCACCAGAGTCTCCTATGGGCCTTCTCCCCGGAAGGTCCCCGTTTTTTTTTTGGTTTTTTTCTTTTTGAGCTCCTCTGCCAAGTTTGCCGGAGAGTGCTCTCCTCTTTTAGCTCCACTCATTTTGTGTTTCTTTTTTTTTTCGGGTCCGCCACACGCTGTGGTCTTATGGACTCAAATTTTTCGTTTTGTTTGGCCCAACGCAACATTGTTGCCTTACTCTTAGTGCACGTAGGAAAATAAATATTGAGAATGTTTATTATTTTGATCATAATCTTATTAAGAAAAATTACTAATGACTTAAAATTAATGGAATCTATCTTTGGTTTCGTATGTAGAGAATATCCTCTGGCTATACTAAAAAGAAACATCCCTTTCTTGAACCATAAAACCCAATTAAATCGGAAGTTAATGATCTTTTATTATTCATAATACTTTTTTGAAATCCAATCCACGATTAATGTATTAGTTCAGAAGTAGTTTTTAACAATTATACTAGTTATATGCAATCACATTATATTTAAAAGCAATTTAATACGTGCCTAAGAGCATGCAGTAATAATTTTTATTTCAAAAATGGGATATAAAAATATTTATATATAAATAACCAACATTTTGAGTACACTAAATTTGAAATATATTTTCTTCCAGTGTACAATATATCTTTCTTGCTGGCTATCGCTTTCTCTTTCGCACGCGCGCACACACTCCTTTGGCCAGAAACAATGGTGTCCATTTCCCTTTGTTGTGTGCCGCTTTTTCGCAAATTTTCACTTACACATACGAATTTTGCAATTTTTAACCATTTTTTTTTGGTTTGTCTCCAAGCCAGGCTTTGTGCCAAAAAGATTTTTTGTCTCACTTCAGCTATCTCTCTATCTGCCATCTCTTTCTGGGCATTACGCTCTCTGTCTCTCTTTGTGTAGCTAGGTTTGTCTCCTTTTTGTTCTTTGATTTCATTTGCGTTTTAGTGTTTATTGTTGGAATTTCAGTTTTTTTATTTCGACGAAGTTCCGGATTTTGGAACTCTAATTTTCTATTATTTTACCTGCTGTAATTAATTTAAAATTTATTACCTTTTGTATTAGTTAAAATCATTTTTTTAAAGGTGGAGAATCTCCTTACTATTTTCTTTGAGATCTAAAATTCGTATTGTTTTATTATATTTGAAATAAGAAAATAGAAACATCTATGCTTAATAATAGTAATATTCTCAATTAAAATTAATCTTTGAAGTATATTATATATTTTTTTTATGTAAATATTTTTTAAGAATGAAAATCTCCAATAAATACGTTTCTTGGAATCGCTAAATCTCCGCACTTTTGGGTTTTCACAAAGTGCGTAGCATGTGGCATGCATCATTCTTCCCGAAATGTGCTTCCCCGTTTTCTTTTTTTTTTTGTTCCCAGTCAGTCGACTGTCGCCAGTGTCCTTATCCCGGGACCATTCACATCTTCGTCCTCATGCTCATCCTCTGGCACAGCCATGTCCATGTCCACCTCGATGTCCCCATGTCCAGTGTCAATTTTTACCATCTCCATTGGCTTTTGGCTGGCAGTTGAGCGGATTCCTTTTTTCATTTTGCTCGCTTTATCCCCTTTTATTTTTTTGGGCTATAGCCAGTGCAGGATCAGCCGCCTGTTGTCATAATTTTAGCACTCACTGTGCGTTGGTTTTCGCTGATTTTTTTCATACATATTTTTATTTTTCGTAGCTGGGCCGAGCTGGGGCGAAGTGGAAATGCGTTTTCCGCACCCTTCCTTCCTGCTCTTTTAATGTCATTTGCTCGGGCTGATTTTTTGTGCAGCCTCCGTTGTTGACTGTGTTTATTTTTCATGGTGTAATTTATTTGAGGCTCGTTGGATCGTTGCCGCTGATGTTGGTGTAGTTGGTAGTCGGCATCCCATTGGTTTATGGCTTGTAAGTTGTTTATTATTAATGTTTGGCTTATGCTGGCAGTTGTCGGGGCGAGCCTCCACGGGGCTGAGCCGGGCTGAGCTGGATTCGTTTTGGTTTTGCTTTTGGTTGCACTTTACGGGCATGAGCTCATAATGAAGTCATAGTTATCTGCCCCGCCCGTCCCGTTTTTACCATATTTGTTGGCCATAAAATATACGCGTATGCGTCATATTGCGACAATGCCCCGGGTTTCCATTCCTACCCATCCCAAAACTTCTACCAATTTGGGTTTCAGCCTTTCCAGCTTCCCGAATCAAAGCTGCATGCTCTTGGGCATTAGCAGCACTTATGTACTATTCACATTAGTCATGCAATGCGTCTGCGTTATGTGACTTGAGGTCTACATAGGGTCTGCAGAGAAAGGGAGGTGTCTATAGCGGCTGGAAAGGCTTTGGTATTTCGCTGCGAAGCCTTTAAAATTTTGGGTAAATAAGAGAGATTTTTTGTAAAATTATTTCGGGAGCTACAAGCCGAGGCATATCTTTCTACAATTATCTGGAGATAAATACAAATGCCCAAAGCCGAGTCTGGAAATTTCTCTGCCCGGCCTCTGATAATTATTTCAATAAATAATATATAATTCATTTCTAAGAATTAAATGTGGAACTAACCATACAAAGAATGGCAAAAATGAAAGAACTACAAATACATTTGGGTTCATCTTTAAGAAATGTATAAAATCTTCATTACAATGGTGAATTCTAAGCTTGGTCTCTTTAAAAAGAGGACAATATTATTTATTATTTTAATAAATAATTTATGATTAATTTCTAAGAATTTAATGTGGAATTAACCATACAAAGAATGGGAAAAATGAAAGTACTACAATTACATTTGGGTTCATCTTTAAGAAATTTATAAAGTCTACATTACAATGGCGAAATATAAGCTTGGTCACTTTAAAAAAGAGGACAATATTAACCCAACTGGCTTATCAAGTTGATAATATCAACACTACTCAGCACACAATGTAAGTGACAAGCAGTTGGAAAAGTTTTTAATGAAATGCTAAAAAACTTCCTGGTGGGAAAAGAATCGGAAAATCAGGTTGGATGGGAGATAGTTTCGGCTTGCGAACGGTGTGGCCATGTGTTGACACCAATTTTCGCAACTTTCAATCGGCTTTTCGGCAAGGGCTCCGCCGGTGGTGTTGGTGGCCAAAAGCAGCACCCAAACAACTTGGTCTGGCAATCCGGCTCAAGTCGAACTTAATTAAAGCGCTTTAAGCGCTGCTGTTGTCGCAGAAAGGGACAGGAACAGAGAATGAGAGGGACAGACATTTACGGTTGGACTGTTTCGCAAATTGGCGAGTTGTAGACCAAAAACCAAACATGACAAACAAGCAAAGTTTTAGGCTTTGTCTCTATCTATCTCTCTTTCTCTGTGCGCCTGTGTATTTGCGGCCCAGGATGTGGCTCAAAGCAAAGGACATTTGAGCGTGAAATTTATCTCGCTCTTTAAAAGCCTTTGCGGATAATAGGGAAAGAACAAACAAAGTCGAAAAAGAAAAAAGGTGGTAGAAACATATAAAGAAATTGGTGGGGCAAAAGCACTTGAACTGAAATTATGTGCCATTATAATTGCCGAGCACAGTCTGGCCGCAGATTGCAACCGAAAATTTAATTGTTAACCCTGGGAGAATATCTACACTAAGATACAGGCCAAAAAAAGGGGGTTATATTGAAGGCTGGGTCTATGCGAGGGGTTTTAAGAATTTAAGAAATAGTTTTAAGAAGTTGGTTAAGTTTTTTTATGAATTAAAATGATTTTAATTAAATCTGAATACTTATAGACATTTACATTGACATGTTAAAATTGTGCTTGTTCGAGTAAGAATTAATTAATTTGAGGAAAAAATAGCTAACTTTTGAATTTATATTAAATTATAAATTATATTAAAGCCTTAAAATTAAAATTTGATTGCGCTAATTTCTTGTGTGGTATGCTCTAGTGTGTGATATGACATTCCACCCTAAGCTCCTGTATTATTTTAGTTTGCAAAATTAGTAACAGCCTGTTAATCCCTAATTATTAATAAAATGTAATATAAAAATAGTTGCAAGATTCCCTATTAAACTCTTGAATGAAAATATTTAAATTTAACAAATATCAAACGCATAAACGCAGCAATTGAGAAATTCTAAGACACACAGGCATGTGCAACAATTGAAAATGTTGCTGCTGCTGCTGCTACTGGGTTTCGGGTGTTCGAAAAGTTTCTTAGTCATGGGCAAAAAGTTTCCCAAGCTGCCAAGGAAAAGTGCAGTTTGTAGTTTAAGCCACCCCAGCCCTGGCCGCCTATAGCCCTGTCTCAATTTTCCCTACACATATGTTGGAAAACCTGCGGTTGCCTTCAACTTTGTTAAACGCCACAACCGTGTATGCTTAACCCCGAACAAAAACCCCAGAAAAGCCGAGAGAAGAAATAAAAAAATAGAAAAAATGCAGACTACTAACTATGCTTTACTTTGTCCACGGGGCGTAATACAGACCTGATGCTGCACAAATACACATATACCGAGATATATAATTTCATATAGGAAACTGTGTGGATGGTGGGCGGAGACAGGAATTTATGCGTATGCGTGTCGGGGAATTGATTTAATTTGTTTGAGTTTTAGCAGCAGGAAGTAAAACTATTATAAGGGCTTAGCAATATATAACACAGCTGCTGTGTTGCTATTCCATCGGTAAGAGGCTTTAAGCGGATTTCCATATTAAATAATATAGATGGCCTTTAAGTGCAGATCGAGTGGAGTTTCTATTAAATAATATTTAATGAACTGAGGTAAATCTCTCCTGACTTGGGCAATACAGCAGTGTAATTAAGTCCAGCCCTTAAATTAAGTACTTTTTGCGCAAAATGATAAGCAAACAAAATGTCGATTAAATCGAGAACAAAACCATACTGTGTAATTAATTGTAAGTGGATTACTAATTTAATTATGCTTGTTAATAGTGTTTGCCTGGCAAGCAGCGGGTGATTAAAGTGATAATTAAACAATTGAACAGTGTGAAATTATAGAAGCAATTTATTAACAATTGAATTTAGATTAGTAGGGGTTAGAAATGAGTTTTGTAGTTTCAAATTGATTCGATTAAGGCTTAAATAAGTATTTATTTTTGTCTTAACTGTTTACAAATTGTTTTTATTAATGTTTTTAATATTAACAAGTTTAAAATTGATTCTATATAGTTTGAAATGAGTATTTAATTTGTCTTAAATGTTTCCCAGTTTGTCTGTCGCACATTTTTAATCTTAAATAAGTTCACCAGGATCAGGTTTAGAGCTTCTTCTCTAAGCACTTGACTGCATTTCCTTTACGTTTTTACCTTCTGAACTTTTGGCAAAAAGATGCCATGATAATGCATTTGACAGTTGCAGTAGTTGCACCCCTTTTCCCCCCACTTTGTCCGTCCTTTTTTCTCTGTAGTCACTGGCTTTTGTTGGATTTTCGGTTCGGCAGTAGGGCTCAAAGTAGTTTCTCAGCTCTCGATGGGTTTTATACCCTGGAAATGTTGTAAAATTAATGTTTAATATTTGAGTAAATATAATCTGTTAGCTGAATTTTTAAAGAACATTTTAATATAGTTATTTAAGTGCATTCTGTTAACCACTTTTTGTTTTCGAAAAATTACATTAAAAAAAATGGTATTTATCTAAAAGTTTTAAATAAAGACAATAACTTAATTAATCTTGGAATATTCTTAAAAACATCGATTTTTTAACATTAAGTACAACTATAAGACTTTCTTACTGAGTAAACATATATATATAAAAATTAATCCAAAGGGTATTTTAGCTTTCGTTTCATATTTTTCACTATTTTTGTCTCTGCTTTTTTTGTCAAATTTTTTCGCCAGTTAGCCAAAGTCTTTTAGCTGTTGGCAGTTTGACACGGCGACAACTGGCGTGGTGGGAAAAGAGAGGAGCTTCGCGGGAGAGAAGGAGACAGGGGCATATGTAACTTTAACTCACATTCATAGCCCGGCTCCTCGTTTACTCGTCGTAGTTTGCCGTTGTGCAATTTAACAGAATGTTACTTTTTATATTCAATTTAAGGATACTAAGGATAGGTGCATCCTTCTCCCAGAAAAGTGGAGTGCAGCTGGGATCAAATGAAATTGTGGCCGAACGAACACTCCTAACTCCTGCGAACCGAGACGATTTAGTAATTGGTTCCAGGAATTTCATTTCATCCAGCTGTGGCTTATCTTCATCGTATGCTTGATTTCCTGAAAAGCCATTAGGTAGTGCATTCTGGGAAATTATTTCAAAAGGACTTGCATTGTGGTTGTTGGCTATATTGTTGTATTAGATAGCTCTAAGTGGAGTCCTTGGTCTTGTAAATTCTAGGAAGGTATTTAATAAAATTATTTGCATTTTCATTTTATTGCTGGTTTCATGTTTAAAGTTAAAGAGCTTTGAGAGAATTCCTAACATAATATGTGTATTTGTTTTTGCATTATTGATTTTTTCACTGTTTTTTAATGTTATTTTGTTTAATATTATATTGTGAAAGTATTTTGACATTAAATATTGTTCGTAAAATATTCATAGAAATGACAATGAAATCCTTAAGTTCCTGTGTTCTTAAATATTATATGAATCGTTTGTGCGCCACAAGGGTCACGTGTCTTGGTTTAAACGACAATTTGCATGTGAAAACTAGAAAAGGTAAAAAGGGTGCGGGAAATGGCTAGAAAAATGGTGAGAAAAGCGGAAAAAACCGGGCAAGGCGATGGGAAAACTACGGGACAGCTACGATTTTCTGTATGCAATTTTTAGTGTCGAATGGTGCCAAGTTGGAAATGCACTTTTTATGTTCGCATGGCGTGTGCAACGTAACAAATTTAACCGTAGACAGATTGCACATGTGTACCGTTTTGTAATGTTATACATGTAACACACAGATACTCCGCACACACACACCACATTTATACACGAAAACTCCACACAGGGGTAGAGATCTTATAGCACACAGGCAAGTCGAAGTCTGGCAAAAGTTTCCATGTTGGCCAAGGGAAAAAAGGGAAAACGGCAAGGGAAAGGTTCCACAAATGTGAAACAAATTGTTTAATGTTCTATCTCGTTCTCTGTCGCAGCTGCCTGTTGTCTCTTTCTCGCTAGCTTTTTATGCGCACTTGAAAGAAATTGTTTAACCCATTTTTTTGAATTTTGAAATTTTACTTTTTATTTAATTTATAAAATAAGACATACATTTACACTTCAAAATAATACATATTTATTAATAAAAAAAACAGTATACAAATATTATTTTTTGGATTGCAATACCAAAAACTTTTCTTTTCTTTAGAATATAAGGCTAACTCCTCTAATTAAAAAATCCTTTACATAAAAGTAAAATTTTTCTTGTTAAAAATATAAAAGCCTTTAAAAATTCGCACCATATTCTTGAGCTTAAATGCATTTTTTTCAGTGCACTTGCGTGTTTGGCTCCGTTTGAGTTTTGTCAATGCGACAATTCCTCGACGTCGACGTTTTCAGGGAGTTAAGTAATCGCACGTTTATTACCTCCATTTGGATATATATTTTCCCTCAACGTCTCGTACTGTCTTTGTATGTGCCACCGCTGTCTCCTTTTGGGTTCTCCCTTTTTGCCATCAAAATCATGGCTTAATCACTTTGACTTGTTGTGGCTAATTGCAATTTGAAATGCTCCATGAGATGAGACGAGCTGAGCTGACTTTGATTTGTCCCTAAGTCGGCACACTTGTCACACAGTTTTTGTGTCAATTGGTTGAGGTTAGGGGTTACATTTTGTAGATGGGTTAAGGACTGAGTGACTTTTGAAAAGAGGATTGGATTAAAGACACTTGTACCAAACTGACATTACAGCCAACCAAAGCTAATCCCCTTTACTCCTAATAAACTCCAGGAAACGACCGTTAGTTGAAAAACCATTTTATTTCGCCAATAAGAAAATTTAGTAAATAAAACTTGCAAAGTTATAATAGTTTCTTATAAGGCCTTGGTTTTTGTCTTTAAAAACCCTTTAGATCGCAGATAGCGCACAATGAACGGTGTGGTACCCAGCGTGATGCTTATTCGAATCGGTGCAAAAATTTTGTGAATTGCAAAAGCCACTACAAAGGTGCTTCCCGTGGCCACTTTCTCGGCCAGTGTAGATGAGGAAAATCCCAGGAACTCCATAACGGAAACCAAGTCGATGCCGCCAGATACCAGAGCATAGAAGCCTCCCAGTGATATCAACGAAATGGCCACATGGAAAGCCATTATGGTTGCTCCATATTCCTTAAAGGCCCGCTTGAGTTGCTCTCTTTTACTTGGTTTTTCAGTGATGGTCTGGGGTTCTGCTGGTGATGACTTCTTTGGTTCTATTTTGGGGGGCGGCATCGATTGCGAACTGAAGCTGCGGCTTGTCGTTGATATTTGGGCATTATTTTTAAAAATTGTAAGGGTTTGAGCTGCAAACTTATAATCCTGGCGTCCGGGCATGTTCAGATCCAAGAACTTGTTGGATTTGCATATGGAATCATAGGATTTCCCCATGAGATCTTGCTTGTTGATGTCCTTTGGCAGAATTCCTTTAGTCCAGTTAAGTTTTGATCCAGCATCTTCTTTATTTATTGGAAGAGAAATTGGAACCGCAGCTACGTAATTTTGTTTGGCGGTTTTTAAGCAAACGGAATGAAAAGTTGGTTTAATGAAATACGAGACTAGGGGAACACGTGTCATAAGAATCGCGGACGACTTTCCCGTTGGAAAGCTCATTTTTAGTCACGTCTACGAAAATAATTAAGCTCGGAATATATTAGGTAAATATTGCTTTGGAAAATACTATATATATAATTGTTCTAGGAAATTTGAATGATAAGCCAAAGACTACTTTAGAAAGGTTGCCTTTAAGGGCATTACCCCTTTTAAGGGTAAAAAATCATTTGAAAAAAAACACTTCCAAGGTTTTTTGTAAAGTTTTATTAATTAAACCATATTAAGCTTATTTAAATAAATTATTAAAATATATATATTGGGATATATAGCGAAATTTTTAGGCAGTCTTTTTCAGAAAAATTCAAAATTTTTCTAGTTAATAAAATCTAGTTATTTATGGTTTCTGCGCCTCCCTAAGCCCTAACCACCAAGGATGTTGCAATTAACAGATGTTGACATCGCAACACATCAATCAATTTGCAATGTTAATCTGGCCTGTTGCTATGACAAACGATGTGCTTGGATCCACTCTGGGAAATCTTTTACATAATGCATAAATCAAGACCCGACGAAAAGCCGAACAAATTTTGCCCAGGTAAACAAAGGCCAACACGAGAAATAAATAAATAAAATTGGGGGAGGTGGCGCAGCAGGGCCAAGTAAAATGAAAACATTTTTACAAATGCATAATGGCAGATAATTTGTGTGGCAAACTCATCTCGCACCTTTCACCGGGCTACAACAGAAATAAAAGGAAAAACAAAATATAAAGCGGACTAAAAGTGAGGGAAAAATAAAAAGAAAATCGAAACAAAAACGCGAAAAACTTTTCTGCCAAGTAATTCTCATGATTTCAACTTTGAACTGAGTCGCTGTCACTTGTTCCAAGTCGCGTCTCCACTTGCTAATTTTTCGTGCCCACCTTCGGAAAAAACTTGAAACTTGTTAGATAGGAAAATTTTCCAGCGGGGTCCTGCCATTTCCCTTCGGCATTTCCCCTAGCTTTTTCCACCAAGCTTTTCCCCCCGGCTTGTCTTTTGACAGGCTTCAAGTTGAATTCGTCCCGTTTCGACGCTAGGGGACCCCCCGACACAAAAAAAAAAATTATGCAAATATGTTACAGTTACGGGCGCATCCCTCATTTCCCTCGCTGGTTTTCCACGACCCTTCCTCGCCCCTCCTGGGCCTGTCTGTTTTCTCTTAGGAAAACTTTTTCCTTGCGTTGGCCTAAAATGTCGTCTTGGCGCCAAAGTTTTTTACTGGCCACCCGCCTCCTTTTTCCCGGGCTTTCCTTCTTCAAATTTTCCCCGAAGAGTTTCGGTTTCTTTTCGCCAATGCAATGATTACAGACGGCAAACTCGAAAGTTGCAAATTAAAGGCCAAAAGGAGAGAGTGTTGACCACTTCCAGTCATTCAGAGCGAGAGTCCTCGATTAACCTAATCCTTTAACTTGACGGTGTCCAGAGCGTGTGACTTAATTCGATTTCCCCGTTTTCCCCGCTTCGCATTTATCTGTAATTACCGAGAGCAGCGGGCAAACAAAGCCAAAACAAAAGGCCCTCAATTACAATTGCAATTCCCTGGCGAATGTTTAACCATAAACACGACACCTGTCCACAAATAAATTTTTGGGCGTTGATTTTGGCCCAGCTGCGAACGTCGTGTGCCGTTGTTTGCCAGTGTGGTTAAGCAGAACATCAAATATTCAGAAGGCGAGTGTGGCAACAAAGCCACTCGCCCACCCGCTCAACTGTTGCTACCCCCTGGGTTAATAAAGGGAAATTCTGACTGGAAAATAAAGCAGAATCACTGCTGTTGCAATGGCCAAAAAGTGCTGCAATTCGGAAGGGATTTAAAACGGATTGAAATGGTTTTAAGCTTATGTTTAAAATCGGTTTTTGATTCGGTCTTTATAAGACATTTTTAAGGAAATATATGTAAGCGGAGTTTTTAACTCAGCTCGATTTTATTATTATATAAGTTTTAGATTAAGTTAAGATATTGAAAAGATTACAAGATATTAAGTGTTCGGCTTTTTCCGCGTCGTTTTTTTGCTGCTGATACTGCTGTCGTCTCTCTGCCGAATGCCGCTCTCCTCTCTCTCTGCTGTTGCTTCTGTCTACTTCTGCCGATCCTCTGCTGTCTCTCTGCTCGTATTCTGCTGCTGTACTGCTGATTCTCTGCTGTTTTTCTGCTGTGTTTCTGCTGTTGTTGTTGCTGCTGCTTCTGCTGTTATTCTGCTGGTGTTTCTGCTGATGTTGTTGCTGCTGCTTCTGCTTTTCTGCTGTTACTCTTCTTTTCTTCTGCTGATACTGCTGTTTAATATTCTCTACTTCTCCTACACAGTCTTACATATATTTAAGATTAAAAAAAAATGTCTAAAGCTTTCTACTGAAGGGTTTGAAGTTTTAGAAAATACATACCTTTAAAGAAACATTTAAGAGTTAAAACATAAACAAATGTATTATAATACCAATAATGGTAGTAACCTTTTCTAAGTTAATACAAATTCCTTTTAAGAAGAACCTGTTTAATTTAATATCAATGCTATTTGGATCACATTAAATGTATTTAAAAATCTTTACTGGGCAATCAATGCATTAATACAAATTTTTAACTATATCATTACTGGAAAATTTATTAAAGATAAATTTTATATAAATTTCCTATAAAAACAAAAACTACTACATTTTACAACTAACTTAAATATATTGACAACAAATTCATCAAAATCTCTGAAATATATCCTATAAACGCAACCACTAACAAACTATCTCCAATAATTACATCAAGGCATCACCAGACTTTATAATTATTAAATAAACCCATATCGAGCACTCGTAATCAGCAAGGATACACGGAATATCAAGTAAAGTTTCACAACGATATCGCCCGCACATTAGCAGCACCCAACAACCATCGATAGTTGGGCGAAAACAAAACCAATTACGCAAAAATAATAGAGCGGCTTCAACAATATCTGATCCAAAGCCACCCACTTTGATGTGGGCAGTGGCTTGATCCGAAACTCCGCCACGAACAATGCCGAATTTACCAGCTATTATGTGGAAATTAAAGCTCATTCAGTAGCATTTAGACCCCTCAAAAGTGTGTGTTGGGTGTGTGGTATTTGTGTGCGTGCATTTGTTATTTTAATCATGGCCCAAACAATGCCACCAAGCAGGCAGCAATAGTGGGCGTGTCTATGGCAATAAACTGTCAATTTTCAATTATGCCCGTGACGTGTGGAAGCCACCTTCAGTGCTTCCTGCCGGTTCAGAGCCCCCTTTACGCTTTTCTGACAGCTCCTCTGTGACATTGTCACACACACACACACACCAACGATAGCCCGCAAATAAGGTCTCCGTATTTTGTGGGACAAGTCTGACATTTTGGGGGATATATGTTACACCCCGATCTCTCATTGAAATCGTGTGCGGTGAGTAATGCTCAATGTCCCATCGGCTTAACCTTGTCCATTTTCCATTGTTCAACGAGTGCATTGAATACACATAAGGAAAATGGAAAACTACAGAAAAGAGAGTCAAGACTTTACCAATATTAATATTTAATAAGCCAGGAAACTTGGCTAACTCAGATATTTGTTGATTTCTTAAAGGCAATTCACATATTAATAATGATAGTAACAAACAAAGAGGTTATAAGAGTTTTCTGTTTAAAAAGCTTTAAAGAAGATTTTTATATTTAATAAATTTAATAAATAAAATATAAAAGTATAACAATATATAAATGAGGTTATTTATTTATCGATAATGTTTTTCAATAAGTTTTTTTATAAATAAATATTTAAAAGAAACAAAAAAGGTAACATTACATTACATAATAAATATAAATATAACTGTTTACGTGCTTCCGTCAGTCAATGTTAATATATTGATTAGGTTTAATTTATATTTGATAT
>VNJO01008747.1:0-35636 GCA_008042535.1 Drosophila tani | reverse complement strand
TTGTGATGCATGCATGCACATGCGGCAGCCGTCGTTGCAGACATAACCGTACATGAGCAGACATAACCTCGATCTAGCGGCTAGACCCGAACGCACATAACCTGAAATGTTAGCACGGCTTAACCCTCTAATGCCTTTTTTTGTTTCATCTTTTTAAATCGACCTCATTTAAATGCGGAAATTTGTAAACGAATTTAACTGCAATTACAGTCCACATCCAGTGTAAATATCTCTGGAATATCTATAAATATTTATTTTATTTATTATTACAGATAGATAAGTTTGCAAAACTAGACTAACTTAGTTGGTAAAGCGCTGGCAGCAAGGCCTTCGGCTTTTAAGGTTAATGAAATTAGGTCTATTAGTTTAGTTACATTGGTAAATTTGATTTATGTACATTTTGGGTATTTTTAAATTTTGTGGTATAGGTTTGTAGTTTTTAAGAAAATTAAGATTTTTTCTAAATTATCAGGGTTGAGTTCGTTAAGGAGATTTAATGGGTTTGAACTTTTGAAGATAGATAGTTTAGTAGGGAGGAGTGATGGGCATGAATTTAATAGGTGGGGTATGGTATTGTCGCCTTGGCAGAAGGGGCAGGGTGAGGTTTGGTTTTGATTGAAGTAGTGCTCGTGTGTAAGTTTTGTGTGGCCTAGTCTAAGGCGTATTATTTTAATTTGATCGAGTCTGCTCGATTTGGGAAGGAAGGATCTGCAATAATTGTCGATGTTTGAATTGTCTTTGTTAATGTTTTTGTACCATTGATTGCAGTGTTCTATGTTTAGTTTGTTTCTTGTTAGGAATTCTAGTTTTAAGTGTCTGTTTATGTCTGTTAAATTAATGTTTGGGGTGTATATGAGGGGCATATTGCTTGTCGATTTTGCTGTTTGGTCGGCTAGCTCGTTGCCTGCTATGCCTACATGACCAGGGATCCACAATATTTTAATTTTTGGGGCTAGTTTTGTGAGAAGTGATCTGATTTTGTTGGAGTAAAAATTGTGGTTGTTTGTGTTTCTTATGGCATCAATTGCTGAGAGAGAGTCAGAGCAGATCATGAACTTTCCCCTTGTGCTTTTGACTTGGTCGATCGCTACTAATATGGCTATTATTTCTGCGGAGAGTACTGATGAGTATGGGGGTAGGATACCATATTTAATAATATAAGTATCTGTTGTGATTGCGTATGATATAGTGGAGTTCATTTTTGATCCGTCCGTAAATATGAATTTGTGTGTTTTATGGCTGTCTTTGGTATGTTCGTATAGTTTCCTGTATGTATCTGGTGGAGTGGTTTGTTTCTTGTGCGCTCTAAATGTTGTGTCTATGAGGTTTGGGAGATCCCAAGGTGGCTGGTATTTGTGTAGTTTAACTGGTTCGTAGGGTAGGTTTAGTGTTTGACAAAGGTTTATTGTGCGGTCTATGGTTGACGGGTTCTTTTTCGTTTTTTTTTGTTTGACAAGTTTGTGTATTGGTGTATCTTTGGAAAATAAAGAACCAAATTTCCGTTTAGAGTGAAAGCTCATTTTCCGAGTCAGTATTATCAGAGGTATCATCAGAAGTATCATCTGAAGTATCATCGGAAGTATTATCAGAAGTATCATCGGAATTATTATCAGAAGTATCATCGGAATTATCATTAGAAGTATCATCAGAACTATCATCGGAACTATCATCAGAACTATCATCAGAACTATCATCGGAAGTATCATCCGAAGTATCATCAGAAGTATCATCAGAATTATCATCGGAACCATCATCAGAATTATCATCGGAACCATCATCAGAAGTATTATCAGAACTATCATCGGAACTATCATCAGAACTATTATCGGAATTATCATCGGAATTATCATCCGAACTATCATCGGAATTATTATCAGAAGTATCATCAGAACCATCATCGGAAGAATTATTTGAAGAATCATCGGGAATACCATCGGGAGAGAGAGTAGCATCGGAAGCATTATCGAGAGTATCTTCGCCAGTATCATCGGGTCTATCATTGAGAGTATCATCCAGATTATCTTCGCCAGTATCATCGGGTCTATCATTGAGAGTATCATTCAGATTATCTTCGGCCATATCTTCGGGAACATCATTAGGAGTATCATCGGGAACATCATTAGGAGTATCATCGGGACTATTTCCTTTCTGTTTCTTGCAATTTTTCTTCACATAATCCAAGTATGAGAGGTGTCTCTTTTTATAGTCACTTTGGGACCACATTTTGGCGCAAACAAATAATATCGAGACTCACAGACGAATAGAAATCAGTTGAGTTTGTGATTTACACTGACTGAAACTGAAGGAAAGGCCAGAGTCTACTGTGGCGTTCGACTGTGGGATACCCGGTAGCCAAAACTTTGTTTCCAAATCGTTTTAGATATTTTCAGTCAGCATCTAGTAAGCCTTGAACCTCACACGTCAAAGCTATAGGGGCTCGTTCGGTTTATTATTCAGTATATTTTCTTGTGTGCTGCCGTAAACAACTAACTAGAATTATATAATATATATTTTTTCAATAATATTTCGAGAAGTTTTTCCCAAATTAAAAATGTCTGATTTTAACACGACAATTACAGGACTGCCTGGTAAGCTCTTTGAATGGGGAACTTAGGGCTTTACTTCTGTAGTTAGGAAACTTGCTATAGTTTCGATCCAATTGTGTTCTTCAGTGCATGGGGCATGAAGTTTTTCTCGCTCTAAGATTCAGATGAGACATAAATTGATTGCACCTTCTCTTAGACGAGGATCGCGAGAAGGAGCAAGCTCGTCGTGCCAGCCTTTTCATACTAGAGATATACGGACGTCTGAAGGAAGGTATGCGGCAGTACGGATGCATCCAGTCGTCGCCTTACCTCCAGAATATAGTGGCTGAGATGATACAATTCTCGAAGAATGAGACTCTTCCCTGTTTCCGGCGCAGAATCACTGAATATGAAGCGATGATTGAAGCCAGGGTGCCGTATATTGATCTTGTGAAAAATAAGTTGGAAGCGTTAAGATCTGCCAGCAAGAACATCGAGACACGGATTGCTGTACTGGAAACACTCCCAGGCTGCCGACCGGGTCAGATTCATTATGTGCCGCCCATTGTCCCGGCAAGGAATGGAGACTGCCAGGGTGACGCCAGGACCAAGGTGAAGGCTCGCAGGAAGAATTAACTGAGGACCAGAGAAAGTATTGAAGTTTAGAGACCGTCTACAAATATTTTTGAATAACTTTCCCACTTATATATAGAAGTATTCCATCAAAATTCCTGATCAACACCGAGACCTTTGACGAGTAAAGAGTTTGTACAGAAGTCTAGAGACCCTCTACAAATATTTTTGGATAACTTTCCCACTTATATAACGAAGTATTCCTTCAAAATTCCTGATCAACACTGAGAGCTATGCGAGTTGAGTTTGTACTGAAGTCTAGAGACCCTCCACAAATATTATTGGATAACTTTCCCACTTATATAACGAAGTCTTCCATCAAAATTCCTGATCAACACCGATACCTTTGACGAGTAAAGAGTTTGTACACACAAATATTTTTGGATAACTTTCCCACTTATATAAAGAAGTATTCCATCAAAATTCCTGATCAACACCGATACCTTTGACGAGTAAAAAGTTTGTACAGAATCAAAGGGAAATTTTATTGTACACATTTTTTATAAGAATGTGGCTTTAACATAAAAAATTAAAAGTACATGGATTCGTTTTCAAACTAAGCGTGTAAATTGCATTTAAAAAGAGATAGACCAACGGACAAACGGACAAACGGACAGGTGGATATGGCTAGATCGAGTCGGTTGTTGTTGTATACACTTGATGGGATCGGGAACGCCGGCTTCTCTCCAGGCAAAATTTTAGCAATTTCCTAAATTCTACAACTGAAAGTTCTTTCCCCACTTTTCTCAGTGTGTCGTGTGCGTGTGTGTGTGTGAGGAGTCTGACTGTTTCGAGCCTTTTTGTATGTGTGCGCGCTTGTTGATGCGTGTGCATGTGATCTGCTGGCTGCGATTAGAAAATGATTTACACCTATGATAGAAATCCGGGAGAAGTGCAAAACTGGTTAAAGGAAAACGAATGCTGAAGAAGCTGCAACTGAGCGCAGGACAAGGCGGAGAGGCAGAATCAGAAATATTCTCATTCTAGGCAATAACACATTTTATTATTATTAACGTTAATGTCGCCTCTGGGACGACACTAACTCCCGGCTACACATAAAAGCCTCTTATTAATAAGAAATTGCCATAAACTACATGGTCCGTTCGTGCACTGAAAACAAAAATGATTGATAGGAATTTAAAGATTTCGGAGGATCCTGGGGGTAAAAAGGAGGGTAATTATCTATTAACGGAGCCCCTTCCAAAAAATTAAAAAAAAAAAAACTATAGATAGGGGGTGCTTCCACTTACATTTGGGTATAAAAATTATGTTGGGGACGCTCTTAGTTTAGTCACAATAAATCTTTAAAGTTTGGCCAAATTCCCATACAAAATTCGTAGCAAACACGCACACTGACAAATTATGAATACACAAAATTCAAGCGCTTGTCTGTGTGATCGTCGCGGTACAGTGGTCTACGAAGCTTAAAATTTGTGTCAAATTGTGCTTAGCGTAAATACTATATATGTCGACACTTTGCACACTTTGAATACATTTATGCGTAAAATATAAATAAAACAAACTAAAAACAACTTAAAATACGTAGTAATTAACGACTTTTTAATTAAAAAAAGAATTAATTCGGACTACTTAAAGTAGCGCCGCAGGCGAAAAATTTGTTTGAAAAAAGAAATCGCGCGCGCGATGTATTCAAAGTGTGCAAAGTGTCGACATACTCGTATATAGTATTTACGCTAAGCACAATTTGACAAACGTTTTAAGCTTCACAGACCACTGTACCGACCGGGAATTAGGCAAAACTTTAAAAATTGATTCTGACTAAACTAAGAGCGTCCCCAACATAATTTTTTTACCCAAATGTATGTTGAAGCACCCCCTATATATGTTTTTTTTTTTTTAATTTTTTGGAAGGGGCCCGTATAATAGAAAATTACCAAAATTAAAAACGAAAGCGCACGCCCGAAGACAAAACGCTTTTGATTCTGAAAGATTAAAAAATAAAAGTTTCGCAGTTTAAGTATCAAACACTGCTTGACTAGGCACTTTTCAAGGCTTATAAACCTCTAAACCCTATATTACAAAACTATTATTAAAAAGGAACAGCCAATAAGGGCCCTCTAGCTCATTAATTATAATATTACACACTTAGTTTTCTCTCAAATGTTTGCTACGGCTATTAACGGCTTTATATTTGAATAATTTGGTTAGAGTCTCGACTATGGGTTCGGAGCATTGATGTTTTTTCCAATTTTGCAGGAATTGTTTGTTATTAAGTTTAATATTTTTATTTTTAAGACTTTTAGAATAAATTCATATTTGTCCGTAATTATAATCAAAAATGTCCAGAGAATGTGTTGATGCCAATAATTTCTTTTGTTTTTTTGTTCGGAAATTATAATCTTAAATCGATGTTTCCAACCTAAGCTAAGACTCTCACCAAATATATGAATCAGACTCAAAATACCAAAATAATTTGGTATTTTCGTGAGACTGTAGTATTTTCGTGAGACTCTAGTATTTTCGTGATCGTGATCAACTACCACCACTAGCCACCAAAATAAGAGGCGAATTTAAATAAATATTGTTAAAAAAGTATTGAATTCGCATTGAGTTTCTGTACATTGATTTGCACAAATTGGAAACTCAAGCGTGGCCCATTTTTATTTTCCAGCCTGGGTTAAAATTTTTGGCTTGCACAAGGTATTACCGAGACTAGAGCTTTTTCCTCAGAAGACAAGGACCCGCCTAAAGATTCCTGTGGTTCCAGTACCTCCCTGGGCTACAATGGCGGTATTTGCCGCTTTATTACAGAGTTCAACTCTGGCCCTTCATTATTTAGATTTATTTGATTCATGAAAATAATATTGAATTAATTTTAGATTTTTATTGAAAGTGATATTAAAACCAAAACAAAAAACAGCTGTTCTCTTCAATGAGAATGCAATATGCACTTTAGCTCTACTGGAAAAACCGGTTGTGCATTTCATGATCTTCGTGCGATAGTTGGAAAATGCATCATAGTGGACAGTCCACTTTATATTGGATTCCACAATGTGGAATCCACATTACTGGGAAGATAAGAGTGTAATATCAGGCAAAGATTACAGGCTAACATTGGTGTTATTTCAGTTTTTTTGACCAAAATGAGCGGCCATCAACCTGCTTATTATGGGGCGGAAGCGGTGCGTCGTGTGCTCACCTGGCCGCTGGTCAATGAGGCGGTGGAGTCTGCGCTAAGGGCGGTGGTTAAGGAGCAGGGCATCCATTCCCCATCCTCCTTTGCGATCCAACCGAACAGGAGCTTTACCAACTGCGGCGATCCAAGCCGGACTCTGTTGACCATGCCCGCCTTTGTGGGAAACTACAGTCTCGGATCCACGCTCGCCTGCAAGTTGGTTACCTCGTTTAGTGGGAATCCCCAAATGAATCCCCCGCTGCCCAGCATTTACGCCCATGTCCTCCTGTTCGACAACCAAACGGGCCAACTGTCGACCATAATGGAGGGCACGGACCTGACCACATGGCGCACTGCTGCCGCCTCGCTGCTGGCCACCAAGTATCTCTACTTCCGCCGGTTCGGCCTGCAGGCGGAGGTGGACAGGGAAATCAACGTGGCCATCGTGGGCTGCGGCGTACAGGGACAGATCCATGCCGCCGGCTTTTGTGCTAATTTCCGGGTAAAGCAGCTGACCCTGTACAATCGCACGGAGTGTAAGGCACGGGATCTGGCCGAGCGACTGAGGCGGGAACAGGGTTCCGAGCACAGAACGGAGATAACCGTTTGCTCAAGTCCGGCGGAAGCCTGTCGGAATGCCGATGTCGTCTGCATTGCCACATACTCCGCGGAGGCGCTTGTCCATGCCAAGGATTTGACAAGGTCCAGTGTCCATATCAATGGTGAGTCTGGGTGTAAAAATGGTTATAGATTCTCATATTTGTAGATAAACTTAAAAATTAATTATTTAATTATTTCAGCTGTGGGCGCGGGCCAAGTTCATTTTGGGGAAGTGGCCACTGATATCTATCGCCAGGCGAAGGTCTATGTGGATTGCCATGCCAATGCCGAGGCCGAGCTGAAAGGTCTACCCGCAGCTATCACCGCCGAGCTGGGAGCCGTAATCCTCAATGGAGATTACCCAGAGGAGGCGGGCATCTCCATATTTCAATCAATGGGTGCGTATTTATAGGATTAATTATTAAATAAATAGAACTAGATATAAAGCTGTTTCTAGACTTGGAATATCAGCAGGAAGCTTTTTGAACCGTAGTGAAAAAAACTTAAGCGAGTCCAAATTAAACTTTGTTAAATTTAAATATTTCTTTGCCTATATATATTATTAAAAGCTCTCCAATAGTAATAGTATATAGTTAAATCGTAGAATCCTCAAATTTGCGCTGTTTTTCAAAATTATAGCCATCTCTTTCACTTTAAAAGTCACCCTAACAAGAAAGAAAGCTAGCTTCGTCAATACGAAGTTTGTATACCCTTGCAGATAAATATAAATTTAAGAAATTTAAAATTGATTGTTAAATTTAAAATAAAGGATCATTTATCAGATTTTAACCCGATATCTTTATCGTTTAATTTAAGAAATTTAAAATTTATTAATAAATTCAAAATAAAGGTTCATATATCAGATTATAGCCCGATATCTTTAAAAACAACGAAAATGTGCTGATTTTGCCAGACCGTTCCTATGACAGCTATAAAGCTTACAGATAAAGTCGTCTGATTCGGGCTGTTCCCACATATATATATTCTAACTACAACAAAAAGAAGACTACCTGCAAAATATTATTTAGATAGCTCAAAAACTGAGACTAGTTTAAGTAGCAACGGACAGACGGACAGACAGACGGACAGACGGACATGGCTAGATCGACTCGTCTGGTGATGCTGATCAAGAATATATATTTAAGGAAGGGTATAAAAAAAAAGGACTCTGTAAAAAA
This sequence comes from Drosophila tani, assembly GCA_008042535.1. Classification (NCBI taxonomy): domain Eukaryota; kingdom Metazoa; phylum Arthropoda; class Insecta; order Diptera; family Drosophilidae; genus Drosophila; species Drosophila tani. The sequence continues at coordinate 27,564 of VNJO01008747.1, read as the reverse complement.
ACCTAAAAATCATCAAACTTAAAGCTTTGTTGACTTAGCTTTATTTTTTCCCGCTCAAATATTTGTAATATTTTAGGCCAAAATTTGAAAATACTCGATAAACGTCGATAATTTTTACATCCAATGCAAATGAGAGAACCAATCGACTTCTGTAAGCTCACCCTTTTTTCCAATCATCTTTTACAGGGATGGCCTCGGAGGATGCCTGTGTGGCACAGGCAGTCGCGAATGCAATCCTGCAGGTGGCGGACACCCGATCCTAGCCCCGGGCCAAGAATCACAGCCAAAATACCAAAAGTTTTGTTGAACCTTTCACGTGTGTGTATATATAATGTATGTGTATATTAAAAAAATGATTTGGAAACATAACAATCGCTACAAACTACAACAAGAGACCGGCCGGCCGGCGACGGCGACGTCAACGTCGACATCGTCGTCGTCACTTCCAGATCACAGTCACATTCGTATCCTTCTCGATGTCCCGCTCGATGGTGCTGGGCGAGAGCCCGGTTTTGCAGCAGATCTCGTCGAAGCTAATCAGACCGGTGTACATCTTCTGACGCCCGGAAGGCACTGATCCCGTGAACACCGGATATTTGTGAATGCAGCGAATGAAGCGGTGCTGCAGCCCAAAGATCACCATCCGCCGCTCGTCGATGTTGTGGTGCTGCGGACAGAGGCGCTGGCAGATGGCCCGCAGGGTGACGCCGTGCGTCATCGAGGCATAGAACTGGAAGATGCGCTGCACGCTGGGCAGCGTCTTGTCCGGCCGGAGGGCGACATACTTACGGCACGCACCGCTCAGCGCTGCACTCTGGATGAGATGCTTCAGATTCTGTGTCATGTACACGTTGCTGTACTTGAGGATGGGCAGCAGCTGAACCACGCCGTAGTAGACCAGGTTCTGTATGCATGACTTGACCAGGTCCGTTTCCACGTCCGCCTCCGCGGCTATCCGGGCAACGTGATTGATTCCGTTGATATAAGGCAGGATCTGCAAGGAAATGAGCTCGGATTAGCCAAGAATCTGACGATACAGTACAATTGCCAAAGAAATTAGGTATTTAACGGGGTTGGATTCCAATTTTTCCGCTCCTAAAAACGAGCTCAAGTGCATACCAATGCTATACAAACATTTCAAAGAGTTATCCTACGATAGTCGCGCACCTGTTGCGTGGTCAGATCCCAATTGTCCAGCGGCGCGTCCCTCAGGTTGGCCAGCAGCAGCGGCACCATGTGATCCTTGACCGGCGGCGGATCCGGCTTGTGCATGACAATCTTCAGATGGATGGTATTGTCGCCCTCAACAATGGTGGCCACCTTGCGCTCATTCAGGTCGCGCAGCACCGTCTCAAAGATCTTCTGCAGGCGCCGCTTGTCGTCCTCGCGCGATAGGAAGCACGACTCCTCCTCCATCATGATCAGGTACTCCGATAGCTTCTTCACCACCGGCTCGTACTGAACGCTCCGGGCGCGCGAGTCGCAGACGAAACAGAGATTGAAGAGAAAGGCGTTGCGGACGTACTTTTGCTGATCCTGAATGCCCACCGGATAGCCGACGATCTTCACGTCCATGGTGTTGACGGTGAGGATGCAGCGCTGGAGGTGCTGCTTGGGTATGATGTACACGTTGATGGCATCGAAGACGTCCTTGGAAATGTAGTTGTCAGGTACCTATGATGACGAGTTAGGCGATTATCTAATCTCTTTCCTATCCTGGGAACGCACTCACCTGGCAGCTTATTTTGGAGCCCGCTGATGCGTGAAATTCGCTGAGGAAAATGCACCGGATCTTGCCCTCCGTGCTGCCACCTGCTCCGCCTCCCCCTACGCCACCGGCACCAACCGGCCCGGGCCCGTGCCCGTTCGTAATCGGCGCCGCATCGTTTGTGTGGGTGTGCATGCTGTCAGCTAGATGCTACTATCACCGCATCCACATCTTCGCATCCAGATCCAAAGGCACCGTGATGAGTTGACCCTGCCGATAAAGCAAAATGTCGCAACTTAATTGCTAATAACAATTAACAGAGTGCCGGAATTGACTAACAGAGTGTACTGATGTTAACAACAGTAAAAGTGCCGCTAACAGCAATGTGACCGTCAGAAAATAAATACCAGTCAAGAAAATATACTAAAAATTAGTTTGAAAATATTTAAATTATAGTAAAACTACTAAACGTAAATCAAATCTACCATCTACTCTGATCAAACAATTCATTTTATAAATATTAACTCCCTAGGGCAACTTTAGTCGCCCTAATTTTAATTAATGATTGCATTAGGGGAACCCATTGGTATTTATGTTAGTTCTATTTCAACTATGCACTGGTCACACTACCACTGCCCAGTCCAGACTGAACTCAAAACAATATGGAAACGTGAGGAATTTCTTAGATTTGTACATGAATTATAATTAATAAGGTATTTTGTTTTGCTCCTGTTCAGGATTAATCCCACGTTCTCGTACCTCACCAACCTGGAGGTGATGCAGATACTGCAGAAGATCAAAACCACCAAAAAGAAGTTTGGTATGCGCAATTTGGCCACTGTTACCTACGAGGCAAGTCGATATTTTCTTAATATTTAGCAATACTCAAAGATATATAATCATCATTTGTATGCCGCAGGCACTGCAGTACCTGGAGGAGACGCCCTGTAAGACACAGACCCGTGATTCCATCGTTAACTATGTAAAGGATCTATCCTCATACCGTTTAAAGTCTCACGAGATCCTACAAATGGTTAATGATCCGCCAACAAGTGCCCTTCACACACAGCTGGTGAGGATTCGCTAATTCTAATTGACGAATATCCTTTACCCATCCATCTTTTCTGCCTTCAGCTTATCGACGACAATAAAGCTCCACTGACGGATGAGCAGAACGAAAAGATTATCCAGCTGAGCTACAAGCACTTCCATGATGGACATTCTGAGCCAACTGCTAGGCAGATGTCAGCAAAGTCGAAGTCTGCCCCACCAGCAAAGGCGCCAGAGCCAGAGGCGACTGCAATCGTTGCCGACGCAGAGGCCGAAGCCCCTCCATTGACAGAAGCGAGTCCAGAAACGGAAGAAAGCAATCCAGAAACAGAAGCCACACAGACTGGATCAGAAACTACTAATTCAACAGAGGAGGAAGCCAATCCAGCAACAGGGGCAGCAGAAAGCATGGAGCCCGGGGATCAGCCGAAGGAATGACACGCAGGGAACTTAACTCGTTTAACGTTTCATATTTTTTTTCTGTTTGATGTAGCGTACAAAATAAGCTAAAAAATTATTAAATTATTCAAGTGCTCAACGCTCAAGTATTCAACGCTTCTGGTCGCCCAAGTCCTCGATGACATCCTCATCGATCTCCGACCACTTCTCGGGTATAACATCGAACAAGTCGTCCTTAACATCTCCCTGAATAACGATCTCATCGTCGCCAGTCACCGACGAGCCGCAGGCAAATTTTGTACCAAAGAACTTGGCGGCCACCTTGAGATCAATATCTGGGGAGAGACAAAAGCGAAAAGGAAATTAATAATCATAAATAAATAATGAACGCGTAGGCTAGTTACAATTATGCAAATTTATAAGAAATTGCAGCCACTCACCGAAAGTGCTCAGTCCTGTGACGACAGTGACCGACTTCTTTTTGCCACGGGCAGCACGAGAGACGCAGATCCGCTTGGGCACATCCTCCTTCTTCTTGACGCGCAGCAATCCCTTGCCGCCACGCTTCTGGCGCTTCTTGTCGTCATCTGTGCCATCGGCGGCGGCCGCCTCCTCCTCGATCTTCAGCCGCTCAAAGTCGTCCGGCATATTGCGCTCCAGCCATTCCTTGCACTTCTCGTACTCCGGATAGTACTCGCAGTACTGTTTGAAAGGGAAACACACACACCATGTAGACTATGGATTTTTTCCCGGCTTTGATTTTTCGCTCGCTCGCTCTCACCTCAATGGGCATCGTGCAGTGGCCGCAGTACTTCATCTGGATCGGATAGGTCACGCCCTCGCGGGGACCTACCTGCAGGCGGTCAGCCACGCTGTTGCCGCCCAGTCCGACGTCCTCATTCGTCATTTGGATAGGATTGGATACGATTGTCTGTCTAAAATGTTAACTTCAGTTGGGGAAAGGCCTAAAATTGCAAGACGAATTTCGCACAGCACACCTCGCAGCCAGTGTGACCGCAGATTGCAGCTATCAGCGGTATTTCCCTTCACACGGAAAAATATACCAAAAGAGCACACAAAACCAGCAATTCACCGCTCATAAACAATCACTGTTCAAAAGAATGTACATCCACTATTGTTAAATTTTCATATCGATTTATTGTTGGCATAAAGAAATTCCTTTTAGATTCAGTTCCTCTACACCTGAACCATTTGAATTTCAAGTAAAAAATACTGAGGAATACCACGCTTATCGATAATTTCATTGTGCCGGGTCGGGCGCAATTTTTAAATTTCTAGCCAAATTGGAAAACCAGCCCCAACCCAACATATTACGCAATTTTTACAAATTTCAACTTATTTTAGGTGGATTATGCCTTAAAAACACATTTAAAGTGTGATAAAAATATACAACATCGAAGTTTTTCGATGTTTTCATAAAAACATCGATGAAACATCAATGTTTTCAAGAAAACAGAAAAAAATGTTTCTATAAAATAAATTAAAAGGTTTTTCCCCTACTCCATTGATGTGACAAAAACATCGATGTTTCCCAAAAAAACATCGATGTTCCCTAACATTTTAAAAACATCGATGTTTCTCCACCTCTAGCCAAAAGACAATTTTGAAACAAAAAGAATAAAGTAGGCTGGTTAACTACATATATATATTAAAGAACAAGTAGGTCTTGGAAGCTTGTGTCAAAACCATTTGAACTCATACCGGCTTCAAAATAACTCAAAACATTCCAAACTCCAGTACAAATAAGAACAAATTTTTTTTTCCAAATTTTTTATAAAACATCAGTAGTAATAATGAATATTATCCACTTAATTCTCCTGCTCAGCCTAGAAACTAGTTTTGAGCGCATGCAAAGCTCTTCGCCGGTCGTGGAAAGCAGCAACCTAAGCCAGCAGAATGGTATACCTTATGTGGAGCCGCCCAACTACTGCGATCGATCCCATCGGCTCGGCGACATGGTGATTCAGGCCAGGCAGCGGGTGTTCCACCAGGATGCGGCTCTAGATCAGCTGGAACTGGCGCTTAATAATGATACCTACAATGTAAGTTTGATGCCAGCTAAGTCTTTGAATCCTGTATATTTTAGGAAGCCTATTTACATTTACAAAACAAAACAATTTTTTTATGAGACTAGATAATAATTTTAAAATTGTGCCTACAGAAATATATAGTAAACAAGCTTATATACTATATATATACTATATATATATACTAGATTTAATTTAAAATACTTTATTTGATATCTTTGTATACCAGAGCATCGCATTGGTAGGATATTCTTAGTATTTTTGTTAAATATATACTAGATTTAATTAAAAATACTTCATTTTATAACTTTGTATACCAGAGCATCGCATTGGTAGGATCTTCCGGAGTTGGCAAGAGCCTTACCGCCTTGGTGCTCCGGGAAAACTTTCCATGGCCGGAAAAAGTCAAGACCCTGTCGTGGAGGGACTCTCCTTACCTATCACGTATCGAAAGCATGCTCCTTCATATTGACCAGTGTGGGCAAACCATGATCTTGATTGATGACCTGACTCCCGATGATGTCCAGTACGCGGCGATCATCAATGAAATGATCCTCGAGCGAAAAGACATTGCCAGCGGCCCGGGGCAGTTGCATTTGAAGCAGGCCACTGTCGTGTTCATTTTCACAGTGAATCGCAACCAGCCACGTGAAAAGTATGATTCGGAAGTCCAAGATCTACGCAAGCAAAGCCGCACACACGTGATAGTGTATGAAGCTCTCAAGCCCAGCCACCTGAAGGAGTGCTTCCGCAGGGGAGTCCCCATTGGGCATATCCAGCTGGATGAGGTCAAGTTCAAGAGCGACGAAGTTGAGGTAAACGGGTGCAAGGCTCTGTGGATCAAGGGAGCCTAGGACAAACAAGGAGACCAAGTTCATTTCGAAATTTTTTAAATTTTAAATTTTATTCAGTTTTTGTTCATTTAGAACCTTTAGTTTTTGAATTTGCAATGCCACAAGTCTAGGAATTTATTTTTATAACTATGTATCCCACGACGACTTAACTTTCGAACTTTAAATTTTTTGTGGCGCTACCTTTTTTTTTGTAAAATTAATCAAATTAAATATGAAAAGCAACCCCAAAAACTTGAGAATCTGGCTTCAATTTAAACTTATCCCCAAAAGTAGGCTACGGGCTTCGATAATAGATACTTGGGTGTATTTATCGTGCCCAGTATCTGCATTATCCACGCGCTTTTGCTGTTTTACAGCCTGTCTGGCTTTATGGCCAGTGCGAAGAAGCTCTCCGTTATCGGATAATAATGGGCGTCGTGTGGCGGCCCGAATTTAGTAAGTATAACGATTTTATGGCAGCCATGGCCCACAAAAAAAAAAACGAAAAAAATCGGCAAGCCAAGCGTTGTCAGTTCCCAGGGTCAAGTGCGTTTGCCTTTATTGTTATTCTGCCTGTTGTTATTGTTATCCCGCAGGCGCACACGACGTATGCGTGATGTGGGCACATTGGGGTGTTCCATTGAGACGACCCACTTCCGGACGCATCCGGGTTTCGACCTTACGCCCGCCTACGCCCCACGAATGCTGATTTCTCCTTATTTATATTTTATTTTGTACGATCGGCAAATCTGAATCTGAGTCGCATTTTGGCTGCAATTACACAGAATGTGTACGAGATTAATTTGGCAATTAGTTAACAATACCGAATGACGATGGCTAATTGGCGGGCAATTAACCGAAAGCGCTATAAAATGTTTGCATCCATCGGGGATCTGCGAAAGCCACGAGACATGGAGCTGTGGACCAGAAGCGGAGAGTGTCTGGTGTGGATCTTGTCACTCCTGGCAGTTAGCACGGTGAGTGAATCTTTAAAGAATATCCTCCTATATATTACATTTTAAAATCCTTATTTTTTAGGCCACCAATTATGAGGTAATTGGCGATGAGAAGACAATGGATATCACCTGCAATGCCCAGGACGATCAGGGGGACTTATCTTTTCGCGAGTTAGTGGACATCAGCGGCTTGTCCTTCAATGTCGCCGAGGACATGGAAACGCTCTACTACAACGGCGACGTTAAAATAGTGCAGGATGTGCCTCCGGGCCAGATTTCCATGCAGATAGACGTTTTTCGCTGGGAACGGAGTCAGTGGCTTCCAACGCCGCTCTCTCAGAAGCGGAGCAACTTCTGTCTGGCTCTCGTTAATCCTTGGGAGATTTGGTATCCGGTTTTTAAGAGCATACCCAAGGCACAGCTTCAATGTCCTCCCAAAAAAGGCGTAAGAAAGTATTCCTCTTCGTTATTTGTTTTTTTTTATGTAAATTAATTAATTAATGTAAATTTTCCCTAGCACATCTATTCGGTAAGCAACGTGAGCAACCACCTGTATGTAAAGAACATGCCCTTCTTGGACATCACCGGCGACCTCAAGGCTGTGATTCACCTGAGCGCCGGTGGGCACAAGACCTGCGCAGCGGTGTTCTTCAAGGTCTACGCCAATTGACATTGGATCCTGACACTGAGATCTGAGCGGGAGCGGGAGCGGAGCCGGAGTCCGGAGTCCGGAGCTCTGATCTCGAATCTCCGGGGATCTCTCTAAGGGGATCTCACCAAAATCCGGCTGTTTGCCTAGTATATAGTAAGTATTATCTGGCTGCTCTGCTTTTTTATGGCCTGATTTGGTGGTGTTTGCTCGGCTTCAATGGCGCGTCCCCCGTTTATGGCTCTAACTAAATGATTTACAAATAAAACGAAATATTTCATATTCATGCACTCGAAACAGAATGTCAGCTGCCTTTACGTTTTTTTGTTTTGTTGTTTTTTTTTTGTCAGTTTTCCTTGTTTGTATTTCTTGGTTATTTCTGGTGGCGCTGGCGATAAGCCTCTTCTCGAAATGGGAACTTAGCCCAGTAATCCCCTTTCTAGTATTTGCCAAAAAGCTCAAATGCGGCGCCATCGCCATCTCCATCGCCATACAGCTTCCCCACAACCACCACCACCACCACATCTACATCGAAAGTGGATGAGCATCCACTGAACTCATTCGCAAATGCGCGTGACGATTACTTGTATAAGATGATATTCTCCCCTCCTGCCGCTCTGGACTTTGGAGATCTCGCAAAATTTACAATGTTTGTGGATTCGGGTTCACTGGTTTTTCTTATTAAACGAATACATTTAATTGTTAACTGCACGTGGTTGTGTCATGTGAATCAATTTCGGGGATTACAAAAAAAAAGTTTGGTTAATGATTATAAATTAACTAAGTCTATGGTATGTACAAGAGCGGGTTGGAAAAATCAGTTTAAGGGTTTTTTATATTAATTTCAGCAGGAGTCATTTGCATGAGAACTCCAGAATTGGATAATTATGTACTGCAAATACCGGCCATTGTTATTGTTTACCTTTTAAATAAGTCTGATCGTAAGGAACTCTATTTCGTCGATCTAAGTACTAGGAAAGAATAACAAAACTCTGTTAATTATCTATAATCTCAGCAGTTTATCGATAATTATCAGTTTAATCTCATTTAAACACTAGAGAACGAAATTTTCTTAGTCGGAACTTTATCTGACCGCAAATTTTTGGCAGGGAGGGTAGAAACAGGAATCAGAAGAAATTGCTCATTGATCAATTAGGAAATTCTTTATTTAAAGGGATTTTTGGCTTGTTTCACTGATAAACAAAAAATGGTCTGATTCTAAGATTTTTGGTCATAGTATCGTGACCATTTGGTCACGAAAGTAGGATAATCACATTTTGTTCTTATTTTAAGAACATTTTTCTAGGTTCAAGATTTTATACATTCTATATTCAAGATTTATTTCATCTTATATCAAACTACAAAAATCTACAAAGAAGAAGACAAATGTTTGAATCAAGTCGAAAAAATCTAAAAACATTAGCCACATTCCCATATTAAGATTTCTTTTATTTCATAAATAAAACATTTTTGGATTGGTTTAAGAATTACTTGTGGTTTTATCTGGAATTAAAATTAAATAGTATTATTTTAAGTTTTCATTTGCAATAATGGCACTTTATTGTTGCTATGAAAATGATCACCTAAATCTTAAAAGGAGATTTTATTTTTTCTATCAATGTATGATGATTGCTCTTAGACTTTTAACCAAAAAAAAAGATGAACAAAAAAGGTATATAAAATCATTGATAATAAGTTTAAAAAATAAATATACTCTTAATAACTGTCGAGAAAACGTTGCTATATTTTTCTTGTTAACTTAAAATAATAAATGGGGCTTATTATGAAACTTCCATTACTGTATTAAATTATCAATATTATGTGCAAAACGTGGATGTTTATTACTAGTGCTGTTTATCGGTGTCCTTCTGAAAATCTAATGATTGAAAGATTAAGACTTCAGCCTGAGTTATTACCTAGTTATTAATTAAATGCAATGACGAAATGTATCAACCTGTTAGGAGTTGCTTTGCTCACGTCCAATTTCCGCTTTTCATGCAATGTTATAGAATACTTATGACTCTATTTGTTATCTCGTGGCGTAATATAATAGGCAAGTTGAGTCACAACAAACTATAAATCCTAAATATAAACAGCAATAATTCTCCACTCGACCCGACACATGCCGCCTACTTGCGTTTTTTGAAAGTTAATTTTAAAAGTTAATAATAAAAATGAGATCTTTCGATACGAACTAGGCTAGAGGGTACTGGGAACTTCGATATTTTTTTTCTGCTGTAACATCTAGCAGTTATCAATATGCAATTGAGATCGATGCAATTACAATGCCCTGGGCTAGACTGGCCAGAACACAGTGCGACTCGCAACAGTAAGGAGCTTAAAAATAAACTCAAAATAAATACTTACTTTTATTTTTAAAGAAATATTCTTCTAACACCACTGCTCTAAATAATACTGAGACTATCGAATTTTATATTAGTAAATCCGTATAATTAATTTTACTTAAATACATTTAATCCTTTACATTTTACATCTAATTTCCTTTATTATTAATTATTGCAGCTTTAAATTAAACCTAAAGACATGCTCTCAAAAAGTTTAAGCATACAGGTTTTACATATTTAATATATTAATTAAATTAAACAGCCCAATTATGATTATCCTAATGGCCCTGCAACGCACTGTTTGCCAATGCTAATTTTGCGTTCAATGATCATGCAAATACAATATAATATAATCGGAATTCATATGCATCAATTACTAAGTGTATAATGGTGGTCACAGCTGATGTGAGCTGGTGGAATGTGTGTGTGTTTTCATGGGAAACACTCGTACCAACTATCCAGAATCGAAAGACCGCTTTAAACTGGTGTTAGCCCGTTCCTGCCAGTTTTTATCGATTCTAAATCGGAGATATTGGCGATCTTTTACTGATAGATATATGGGTCGATTTTTAGGAGTAACGAAATTGATTTAGGATTTAGGATCACCAAAGCTTTTTACGTTTCCCAATCTCACAGGAAACTGGAAAGTTTGGATTAAATGCTCTAATTCTTTGGTTTAACATACTTTTCCTATCTTATTTTCTTTAATAATGTTTGTTTTCAAAACTAAATACAGAGAATTAATGAGTAAGTTATTAATGGAAATTAATAAGGATATATTATTATATATTATTATATGTTATGATATATTATTGATATTATTCAGTTTTACATGGATCCCCAAATTTTTTGATGATATTTCAAAGCTAACTCAAAACATGATTCACATGGAAACCTTTTCCTTGATCTGTATAATAATTTGTATAAAGAAATTAATAATAGGGAAACTTCAGTTGAGTGTGCTATTTTATATTTAAGAGTTTAACTTGTCCTATTATTCTTGCCAACTAAATACATGACAAGAACATGTTTTATTAATATAGGAAATATTTTTTTATTGCCTTTCTTGCAGGTTAAATGTTCTGCTTTATTTGAGGATAAACACCCAGTTTATTCGTTTAACTCGAGAGTATTTTGGTCTTATAGTTATCACACTTAACCCCTCACAGATCCCATTGTTTGTTATCGTAATGGAAAACAGATATATCCCTGGATCTAACTATTTGTCGTAAGACCCTCCAGCGAATAGTTGCACAGCAAACAAGCAAATAAACAAAGTTTATGGAGTTGTATACGAAACAGTAGCCCAAGTGCCCTCTGTGTGCACATATATGTATATTAGAAGGCAGGCTCTAAAAGCTGCCTGGCCCTGCCTGGTGGTGCCTGTAAATTGCACGAATTAGGCGCCTTTATTTACACCGCATTTATATAAACTATCAGGTAAATATAAGTAAGTTAAATATAAACAAAGGGGAGGAAAGCACTGCGAATGTTATGGAAAAACGAAAAGTGGAACAAGAAAATGTGTTACGGCATGGAAAATAAATAGAATGTCAGCGCCTCGTTCGTTTGGGAGGCATTAAATGTCGCACACGAACTGTGTGTATCTGTATCTGTGTGTAATCCGAAAGATACAGCTAAGCGGAAGATACAGTTGCAGTTACAGGTGCAGATACAGCTGCAGATACAGATAGTGCGCTCTATACTATATCTATACTATATCTATACTATATAGTATACTTAAAGCGCGTGCGTGATTCTCTTGACTGGATTTCGACGTTAATATAGTTATTGTTAAAAGCCCGTAACCGACATTGATTATAATTTGCATGCATTTAGTAATTTCGATTAAATAATCTGAATGTTATAAAACAATCTGTAACTCTGTTTGGCATATTATTTATTTATAGAAATGATTGAAAAAATTGTTAACAATATACTTCTTTATTCCGTAACCCTCTTCAAGGCCTTCAGCCCTTCGTTGGGTTCGCAACGTGAACATTTCCTGCTCTTCTGACTTACGTTGCACTTTTAATTTGTCGCATGTCGTTAAAAAAAAAAAAATAAAGGGAGAAAAATAAAACAAAAAACACCCTGACAACCACCCAACCACCCACTCTCATTTGATTAAATAAAGAAACAGCATTTAATCAAAATGAGAAGAGCAAACACAGCGAGTACACAACGTATGCCACACCGTTCGCATTTCGTTTATTAAGCAAATAAATAAATGAGAAGGGTATTAAATTAATTAAATAAATAATATTTTCAGGAACAAATAAATAAATAACACATTTTATTGCGCAAAAAGGCAAACAATAAAATGTTGAGACGACACGCAAATGGAAGACTCGCTTTTTCGATGGCCGAAAGCCTTGGAGCCATTAAACGGGGAACTACAATTCCCAGACTTTTTTAATTCCCTATTCATAGAGTTGGGAATAGCGATGGCAAAGATATCGAAGCGATATCTTAAGTAAACGTCTATATTTAATATGTATTAACGGTGATACATCTAGTTTAATTTTAAATATATTCGATGTAGAACTAAAATTAGCGGCAATTTATCTATAAATGCGATATTATTTTTCGTTTATTTTAGAAGTTCTTACTTACTGATTTTAAATCAATTTATTAAGCAACATTTACAATTTCGATTGTCTTTATTATATTGATTATTAGCGATATCTTAACAATCGATTCAAGATACCAAGAATAATCAAAAATCGACATTATCGATATCCGGATACCGGGAATAATCAATAATCGACACTTTTGATATCATAATAATCGCAAACAATGTTAAGCAATATTAAAATTATTCCCTTATAAATGCTTGATCAATTTATGATTAATTTTAGAAAAAACGTAGCCAAAAGTATAATATGCTATCTCTGACACTAAATTATTATAAACACAGTTTTTATTTTCAAAGATGTGCCGATGAAATATGATATCGATAGTATCGATACTTTTCCGATGTTTCTTGCTCGACATGCACCTCTATTGCTAAAAACGGAATACGGAATACGAAGTACGGTTCATGGATCTCGTGACCGAGACTGGGACATGCTTCGCTGATTTGTCTTTATTATTTGCCTAAACCATTTTCAATTAGTTGTATGCCATAATTGATAGATTAGCTAAATATGGCAATCATGCAACGCTGATGAAGGTTGTCAGACTGTCAGATTGCCGGATTGCCGGATTGCCAGATTACCGGACTCCCTTTCGGGCCCAGGTAATTTGTGTGTAATTACCGGCCATCCCATCACCTAATTGCCGGCTATCATTGTGTAAACGGTACGCGGGACGATGGAAATAAATATAAAATAAATATAAATACTAGTATATATTTATATAAATATATACAGACTTATAAGGAAGCAGAACTGATGAGACCCGATCCCCAGATCACTTATCACGCCTGGATGGAGCCAAATCAATGATCATCCAGTCGAGTGCGTAATTAGGAACAGCGAGGATTCCCGATCAAGGGATCAAGATCTAGTGTCTGCGTCTTAGCGAATGATCATGATACTTTACTATAAGCTCTATGTACTATATATTTTATGCTCTGATTGATATAGTTGAATTGCTGCAAGCGAAACTTCAATTGAGCGAACTGATCTGGGAAAAGAAATTGTATATTTTCAATTGAGCTTGATTAAGTTGTTGGGTCTTAATAAGGGGAAAGTGATTTCAAATTCAATTAGGAATGATATAAAATAAATTATAGTGTTAAGAATGTGCAACCAGTAAATAAACAACATTTAACAATACAATTATTGCTACCATTCCATTAGTGTTTAAATGCCTGAATATTAACCGATCTTAGAGTACGATACGAGTAGTAATATTAATGCTTATTAACACAATAACTATTCCGCATAATCAATTCCCGTATAGAACTAAATTTAATGATGATTCACCCTCACAAATTTAATACTAATTAAGACCTAATGAATTTGAACTCCTAGTTCTGGCTTTTTTTAATGAACTCATTTGATTGGAAACTTGTTTAAAATTATGCTAAATAAACAAGCTTGATTTAGTGCCAATACATTCGACTTATGCTGAGTATTTGAAATTGATATTATAACAATAAAAATATGTGAGGGCCTATAAACTCATTTACAATTTGTGTGTGAAATTATAAAATCGAACATGATTAATTGGAAAAAAATTTAGTAATAAAGATAATTATAATAGCTTTTTATACATAAAAAGATCAATATATGCTTATCTTCTGTTTTTTTATTAGTTCTCACACATGTGAGATTTTTTTAAAAGTAAAATACAAAAACTTTAAGCAAATTTGCTAATGACTAAATGACAATTAGTACCAATTGAAGTACCAAGATAATTTTATTTAAATTTATAGAACTATGCCTTAATATCATAGAAATAAAGAAATTATTTTACATTTATAAGAGTACAATTTATCAATTTAAAAGGAGAAAAGAATTAAAGTTTGTAAAAAAACACGTATTTTATTTTTTCATGAACTCAAACCACATCTCGCAGTGTAGGCGGAAGGTATATAAAGCGTTAAGGCCCCCTTTTGTAAGCTTTGTCTCAAAGTGTTAAAGCAAATTGACTGCAGCCACCGGGGCGTCATTCCTTAACCCCCTTAACCCCTGATGGCCAACGCCAGTCGCCAAAAGCCATCCGACCGTGGCAAATAATAAAAAATACTATGCTATAAGCCACTCGAGACAAACAAGAAAGGCCCCTCAAAAATGTCACATTTGCTCAATTAATTAGCGAAGCGTTTACAGTGGCCCATAAAAGTCTGTGGATGCCGGGGCGTTAAATTGCCATTTATGACAGGGCATCGCATCGCATCAGATCGGATCGGATCGGATTCTGGATAGATATCCATCATAACTGGCTGCGTCCGGAACTCCAGCCGGAACGCAGACCGCATATATTTTATTGGACCTTTCGATTCCGTTCGATTTTCTAGCATTTACCTGCGAACGACAAACACTTTGGCCGTTGGTGGAAAATTTTTTTCGCCAAGTTCGCGGTCAATTAATATGCAATTAGAGGTTGCTATCAATTTGCGCAATGTTCAGACAAGTAAGCATTTACAATGCGTACGAATTTTATTGTTTGTTTGAGAAGTTTGTTTTTGCAGCCAGCAAACTTACAAAATTTGCATGCAGACACAAAATTTTCCCTTAAATTGGAGCTGAGAGAAATTTCGATTAGCGTGTCTTTAGATTTATTTGTTCAGCCTGCCAAAGCAGCTGGAAAAATTATAGTAAAGGTCGTATTTGTATTTTCAATTTGATATTTTTATGGATAAGAATTTTATTTTGATATTTTTTGGCTGTTATATATGCAAACATTGCTGAAAGAATTTAATAATTCTGAGCCTATTGTAGGGATGTATATCGAGTGGAAATGTCTGATAAGATAAATCGACATATATATTGCACTCAGTATCGTATCGAAAATAACGTAAAGTTTAACATTTAAAAAAATATCGAATTTAACGTTAAAGCATCGATAAAATCAATATTATTGAAAATATCAGAAAAATAATTTATTTCATTTATTTATTTCCAAGAATAATATTTTAAATTAAGTTAAGGCTCATATTTGACACAGGCCGATAAATATAAAACAGAATATCGATTTATCTAAACGATAAAACATCGATTTAGATACCCGCCATCGGGTCAAGTATCGATACAGTATCGTTATATCGGAATTTTCGGCCATCTCTAAACTGTTGTACCCAAGGATTGTGCATCAAAGGGTTGTTATCGTAATCTTAAGCGGAGGATTACCTTGAGGGTAGTATTTAAGTGACTTGAACTTATTTTAATTATATTCAAAAATATTATACTCCAGAATAGATAATATTATATGTTATATGATTTAAGTATTTGCCTTTCCCTTTAACGGTAATATCAAAGATCGCGTATCCGCCATGGTGGCCAGCAACTGGATCCAACTGGATTGTGCTTTGCCCGGTTTTCCTACAGACCGAAGACCCGACTCCCCATAATAGCCACCGCGGCACTGAGGTAAGAGTCGGATATAGACATTTCAATTGAGTTTTGAGCCAGTCATTCGCAATTAACACTATGGACATACATTAGAGTCCGGCTAGAATTTAATTGCCAGCCAGGCATGGCAGGTGATTGCCTTAATTGATCGCTCTCAGTGAGTGCCTCCCCCCCTCCCGATATCCAAGTACTTATTCTCCGATTGTGAGAATGGGAATGGGGAATGGAGAATTGGGAATGGAGAATTGAGAATTGAGAATGGAAAGCAATCGGGGGTGTGGCTTTCGGGTTTTAGGAATGCCACCGCTTTGGTCTCTCTAACAGGTTCACAAGAAATAACAAAAAATAAACCCGATAAAAGAAATAAACCCAGAAAATTATTTCGTTTTCACCTGAAAATGAAAACGACATGAAAATGCTCTCTAGTACAGGTTAGGGACGTATGTATATCCGATGCATTATTCGATGTTATATCGAAAATATCGTTATATTTGATATATCGATATTTGGAATATCGAAAGAACTCGTATTTTATCAAACAGTACAATACCGACTTATCGCACATATATTGCGATGTACAAATATCGATACAGTATCGATATATCGATATATATATTTTATATATTTATATTTATATTTAATTTATATTATATATTATTATATTATATATTTGTATATTTTATATTATTTTATATTTGCTCCCATCCCTAGTACACGATAACTTCGGGAGTTAGGACGAACGGACATAGCTAGATCGACTCGGCTGTTGCTGCCGCAGAATAAAGGATCAGAAATGCCGCCTTCACTGCTTTCCAAACATCACCCTATAACTTAAATACTCTCTGCAGTGAAGAGAATGTCAATGATTTATTATTTTGTTTATTACAAACTGACACATAAGAAAATCCTAACAAATTATAGGGAATTACTTGATATTAGACCTATCATTCGATTAACTAATTAGAAAATCGAGACTTGCCAGTAAACAATTGTTCAATTGTAAAAAAAAATAAAATGAAGCGAAAGATGAAAGTGACAGAGATCAAGAATGTTAAGGGAAAGGCGGGAGAAAGTCGGCTAAGCTTAATGCCAGGGAATAACCCCTGACAATCTTACACCTCTAAGGAATGTACACACAAGGAAAGAAAAGCCCAGACATACGAGTATTGTTTATAATATAATTCCTACTTGTTTTTTATCTAATATTGCACTTTTATCGGCCTGACCCTGCTAATCACGATCGTAATGTTGCTAAATACAGCAGCAAGGTTGTTCTTTAACATAATGCATTCCACTCGGATTGGATCGGCTAACAGAGAGTCTTGGAACCTGTATCAATCAGTTCTGCTTGGCTTCCATCTCGCTGTAACACGGGCTTTGGGGTGGACCGAAAGTTAACAGAAATTAAATTATTAAAATTAATTAATAAAAGTAAAAATGCAAGGCGTAATGAAGAAAATAAGGATTATTGCCTATGAATTAGAATTTTATAAAATCGCTGGTTTTTTTTAATAGAATCTAATGAGAGCATTTGACTGAGTGGGTTTAATGATCTTAATACATATATATTTAAATAAATTCTAATTGAAAATCTCTTTAAGACAGTTGCTTTATTTTTAAAGAATTAAATTGTATATTTGCCTGTACACCAGTGCGTATGAGTGATGAGCTTTCTAGCCACCGTAACACCTAACTTATCTATATTTTTACACAGACTTTGTGGATCACCCTAGAGCAGACCAAGAGAGGCTTGCCCAACTCTAGTGCTCTCCTCGAAGCTGGCTGGCTGCTGCTGCTGCTGCAGAAACGTGCGGCAAAACCCAAGGCCAGTTGGAAAATTGTAAGCGGACTCTTGGCATTCTAATTGAAATCCACTTACAAGCGGAGCTCCGCCTGCAGAGAATCGCTATTGAAGCAAAAGGTATAAGAAATAAGAAAAAAGCAAATGTGACAAAAGCAGGAACTGCGAGCAGGGGCGGCTGTGGGGATCAAGAAACTGCCAACCCTGAGACGGAGACTGAGACGGAGACGGAGACACGGAGACCCTCTTGTCAGCCGGTTCTACAAATAAATCCATGTGCACGCATTTATGGCCGACTGTATATGATGGCTTCTATTGCTATTCACAAAAAAAAAAAAAATACAAAACCAAACCTATGCTCGTGTGTTTCTTTTCCTGCGAAGCGATCATGTACGGGCTTTTTGAATTTCACGGCACATCTTATTAAAAATGTGTGCTGCTGCCTCTCCTTCTTTCTTTAACAGTGCACACTCGGTACAGGGAACGGGAGAAAAGCAAGGTCAATCACAATATTATAAGCATTAGAACTTAAATAAATATTAGTTTGTTAAATGGAGTTGGTAACTTTCCTATTCTATCAGAAATCACTAGCGTTGTGTCGTTGTAAAATATAACGAATAAGCACTGATTTTGGTCCCTCAAAAATTTTATTACATACTTTTAAACACCTTTTAAGGCGACTTTAAAATTCTTTCAAGCGGAGCTGATACTTTTTCTATTCTATATAATTTAAGCTTAAGACTAAAAACAATGTTAGTAGATAAAATAGGATTACTGGCTTTTTTTTAATTCCAGTCTTGTGAGACTCTGATGATTCTCCCAAATATTTACCATCAAAGTGCAAAAATAAAATAAATCGTTGCCTACTTTTAGGCACATTTTATGGTGGTTTCAAATATCTAGAAATTTTGAATAGGTGACTTTTAACTTGAGCAGCTCATAGCATACTTTTAAGCACAATATTCAGTAATTTAAAACCATCAGCGATTTAATTTAATCCATTTAATCATGATTCTCACTCACAAAGCCGCCACTGTATTTCTTTTATACATTTTTTTGACTGAAGTAAACAAATCGGTCAACGGGCAACGTCCCCGGGCACGTTTTGTTTCTGCCAAAAGCCAAAAACCAAAAACCCAAAAACAAAAACGAAATAAAAAGCACTCGTTTAAATAAAGCTTCCGCAATGGTTTGACTTCTTCGCGTTTTGTTATCGTTCACCAGATGGCCTTTTTTTCCCTCAGTGATGGAGCTTCTTCTTGTGCTCTCCGGGTTGGGCAATTTTTTATCAGAGATATATTTCAAAAACCCCGAGCAGAGTTCGAAGAACTCTGAGACCACATCGAAGAAACATAAACAAAGTCAGTCCGAAAAATACAACAAGAATTTGCAAACAAAATGGCCGGCAGGTTGTGCTTTTTGTCTTTCGGTTCACATTAAACTATTAGAAGCGGTTTTGTTGTTGACGTTGGCCAACTTCAAGTCGGCCGACTGCACAACACCCAAAACAGCAAAAACAAAATAAAAAATACAAAAAATACAAGAAGAAAAAAAGTGTAAAAACACCGAAAAACAACAAAAATAAAAAGAGCTCGGATCACTGGTATTTTTAGTATGTGGCGATGATTTACAAGGTGAACCGGTAAGGTAGCCAAGCCAGTTCAAAACCCCAAGCGCAGGTCGCTCCGGCCGCCCCCTCTTGGCCTCCGCCTAAACCCCTCTGGCCAGCACAGAAACCCACCTGCTCCACAGCAAACATTTCGGATTTTCGGATGCGGCGTGAATTTTTTTTGTTTTTTGCAAAACCCAGAAAAACCGATACGAGCGGTTAACCGTTTCGGCGCAAGACTTCTTGTAGTCGAACTCTAAAATTAAGGAGGCGATCATTGAAAACCTTAAGATTGCTTCAATTATTTAGGAAACTTATAAAAGTCCAACAATATCTTAATAAACACTTAAATATTATTAGCTAAGAACAAATAAAAGGCTCTTAAAATGAACAAATTAAAATAAATTGGTCAGTGATTACTTATTATTATTATTATTACCTAACTTTAAATAAGGATGAGCAAGAACTAACCCTTTTAATATTTTAATTTCTCTTAATTTGTTATAGGTATATATAATATACTTCTATTAAAAATATTATAAAATAATATATATATATAAATATATTATATTATTTAATAATATTACATACTTTCAGCTATTATAATTTTTTTTTTTTTGGCCACTGGATTCCCCGTAATAAACACATAAGTAATTCGCTGACTCATGAATGGCCTTATCAAAATCAAGGCAATTATCATCTCTCGATCCTTATCGACTCAGACTTTCAGTTGTTATCAATATGAAAGTGTGGTCTGAGTGAGGTTTTCCCCAAATTATTAATTGCCCTCAATTCAGTGAGCTTAATCAGATGGAAATAAAATTATGAATTAGATAAAACTGCAATAAAAATTGCCTAGTCTAATTTCAAGTATTAAGTAATATTTTTAAATGAAAAAATATGCATTTATAACGTTTAACTGCTATTACAATAAGGTTCTTATAATTTTACTGCAACTAGGGACGACAAAAATGATTGACATATCAATTCTGAATTGATAAATAACTCGATATTTAAAAGTGCGTAATATGTGCGATAAATCGATAATATGTTTGATATAATAAAACCATAAAAATATAAATAAAAATTTGCGACAAAAAGACAATTAAAATAACCAAAAGTATTCGGATTTGTTTTCGACAATATCGATATTTTTCGATATTTTCCGATATTTCAAATTTCAATAAATCAACATTCCGCTTGATAATTAATACCATAAAAATATAAATACAAATTTGCAACAAAAAAACAAATAAAATAAAAAAAGGTTTATGGATTTTTCTTCGACAATATCGATATTTTTCGATATTTCAAATTTCGATAAATCAAACTTTGGAAAAATGATATAATAATGACCGCAATGTTTGTGGGGATACTCGATATACAACCACCTTAAAAAGAGCATTCCAAAGTTGATAATGGTGAGCCTGATATCTTGTTTTCTAATGAATGACGTCTGCATTTTTGATGTTTGCGTTTAGGGAGATCACACACAGAAAACCAGAAGCTAATTAATTAACTAATAAAAATGCAACTTGAAATGCTTATCGAGCGGTTTGATTGCAAATTATTATTATTCTTACTCTCGAGCGACATTTGCGCGTCCGTGATTCATCGCTATAGATAGGTATGGGAAGTACCCGAGATCTTTGAGGAGATCTCCGAGAGCAAAGTGCCTTTAGAGGTTCCGAAATAATTTGTGCAAAAAAGAAATGATTTGAGCATTTCACCGTACCGAAGCAGCTCGTGCCAAGTGCTCAATTCAATGTCTAAATATAAACAATTATAAATAAGCGGCTTAGTCAATAATTATTTGTTTATTGTTCTGGCGTAATTGTCTTGATATTATTCTCAGATTTCGGCTCGATAAGACCCCTCACAAATATTATAGATTTCCGCAGCGATAGCGGCGGCTGGTGAAGAATTGCTTATAAATTGGAGGAGCAGCTTGCGAGTGGGAAATCCCTTGACCCGATCATGTGACCAGGGAACGGAATGCATTGGCCGTCCTTGGCCTTCACATACATTTTTTTTTGTCGGGTCTCCTCCGTCTCCTTTGCATCGGCTACTCGTCTGCCTTGTATACATTTCCTCCATGAATTGGGTTTATTGCATTTCGCACTCGATTTGGGCTTAGGACATTGATTCGATCCATTCATTTCGGTTTGCCTTTTTGTTAAGAAAAATACGCAATATTTTTGTGCAAACAATACGGTCTTAATTCAGCTATAACCAATACCACTCATTGTTCGCATATTTTTCTATTTTATTGTTGATTCACTTTAAATTCTTGGTTTGTTAGCCTTTATGGTTATTAATATAATCTCCATGATACTTTTTTTATCTGTTTGTTGTTTATTCGAGAATTCAATTATTAACAGCCGATACATACATAACATTTAACCATTACTCAGCTTTTTTTTTAGGTCCGTTTGTCAAAGAATTCGTAAATGGTAGCATCTTAAGGCTACTGTTTAAACAATTAACGTACTGCGCACTATTTAATTCTGTATTTTAAACATACAATAATTTTGGAAGGTGTTTTTTTCCGAACTTTCAATGGGAGTTTGGAAATTTAATTTGAAACGGCTGGGGAATCTATAATTTAAAAAAGGCTTACACATTTATGTATATACTTAGATAAATTCACATTTCTCAGTTTCGTTTAAAGATATCAAGTATGTATGTTTTTAAACCCCTTTATTTATATTCATGTAAGCGGAGTTAAAAGCTCAGCTCGATTTTATTATTATGTAACTTTTAGATTAAGTAGTAAAGTATAGGGTATTGAAAGATTACAAGATTTCTTTTAAGTTTTCGGCTTTTTTCTGCTTTTGATGCTGATGTCGACCCTCTCCGAATGTCGCTCTGCTGTTGCCTCCATATTGCTTTTCTGTCTCATGCTAATCTTCTGCTGTTATACTGCTCTTATTCTCCTGCTGTACTGCTAATTTCTGCAATTTTTCTGCTGTTGTTCTGCTGCTGTACTGCTGAGGCTCTGCTGTCCTTTCATGCTCTGCTGGTACTCTACTGTAGTGTGTCTTCTGGCATACTGCTGTTACTTCTCCTACATAATCTTACATTCATCTTACATAAACATATTTGATTCTGATTCTGGTGCAAAAACAAAATTAGGTTGCCCGAGTTCCATTCATAATTCCTTCATAAAAAATCCCAACAAGGTCTAGCTGCGTTTAACAATTTAATTAATATTTTATTTATTAACTGCTTTGACTTATTTCCCTTTGTAAATTTTGTAAACAAATGTACCTTCTTTATGTCCTTGATTTCACAATTATTTAACCCATTTTTGGAGTACATCCATGATTCGGGGGGCAACCTTCCTTCCTCTTTTTTTTTCAGACACTTCATTGCTGCTCCCGTTGTTGCTTGTTGTTTTTCGGTTTGTTCAATTATTTAATGCGGTTCTTGTTGCTGTTGTTGAACGTGCTGCCACAAACAAAAACAAAAAAAAAACAAAATATGTATATTGTGGAACTTTTGCTGCTGTTATTGTAATTTATCGACTCGGATGCTACGTGAGTGTTATTGAAAATGGTCATTTTGTCAGCCCAAGCAGCACCTCAAACGCCGCTGGCCTACCTCCACCGATACCGATATTGTGTGATTATATTCGAATATCCACACACACCCGAGTCTGAGCCTGAGTCTGACTTGTCGGGTTTAATGTATTCAAACATTGAACTTTTATATTGTCGGCGCAAGTGACCATAATGATGATGAGGAAGGGGCGGGCCATATGTATCAGTTATGCGGGGCGTGGCCGCAACGGTTTTTCTTTCATCATATATGTATAAAGGAGATTATATTTTTTTAGTATTTAGATAACAATTCTAATAATTTATTTGTATTATTAATATATTTTAATGATTAATATTGTGAAAAGTGTCGAACATATCAATTAATTTATCGCACATCTTTTAAGCATGCTCACCTGGAATATATATTTTATATTTTATATTTTAATGAAAACATATGTTATTGAAATATAAATAATAATAAAAAATAGACAATTTTTTTGTCTTAAATTTCTCTTTGTGTACCCATACACCCATGCTCTTTTTATAAACATTTTTGGGAGAAAAGGCGAGCTTGGCCGAATATTTTTCTATGCAAAACCTCAAGGAAAATGTTCGGGTACAAAGATAAAATTAAATAATAATTCACATGCAAGCGGCGAGGCATAAATATGTGAACAAAAAAAAAAAATATGTTAACACGATATAGAAGCGAGAGCCGTGGACAAATGAACGGAATGATAACTACTATTATTGGAGCTGTTGAAAACGGCGTCGAACCTAGATTGTTTGTTTTTTTTTATCCGCTTTTTACAGCCCCCATAAATTATAGTATTTTATAGGTTTTTGTGTCGGTTAACCTCACAATAAATATTCAGTTGCGTCTTTTATTTAGTTGAGAATTTTGCACATGGGAGTGGAGTTTGATATTGACAAATTCTTTGTGCCAAAAGTTAAGTTAATCGCTTTATTTTTCGGTAGAAGATTCATTCGGATTTCTTAGGTATTGCGTTGTAATTTTCTTAATTTAACCCTAATTTAGAGCTAAATTGTAGAACAAATTTCCCCAGACACATTTGAATAAATCAATAAAAAAACTCGTTGCCTAATTGTGTGGAAAATGCAGTAACTATTGAATGTTAATTTTTAGCGAGCTCATTGCAAAATATTTTCGCTGTAAGAAAAACAAATATATTTTGCTAGCAAGGCAGTAATTAATTCAATTCTATTTTTACCCCGCCCCAAAACTCGTTTAATTTTTAAATATAGACAAACGATAAAGTGGACCGAATTACGAGTGAAACTCTCTTAACATTCATAAATTACCAAGTGTTTGGCATATTTTGATGGATCGCCGATCATTTGTCATAATGTTTAAATAAAAAAAGCCACAACACAATCTAGCACGACACAGAAATGCCGAAAATAAAAACTGGTTTCGTTGGGATTCGATTCGGATGCGATTATAAGCCAGGCCTCCCCCAGACAGCGCCCAATTTTTGGGATCCCAATTCCTAGATTAAAGACGACAATAAAAACAACTTATTAAAAAATATTTCACAAGAGACGGGTGAGCTTTTCCATTGATTAGCGATAATTAAGCAAGGGTTGAAGGGGTTTTGACCGGGGTCGGACCGGAGGATAAGCACTTAGCGTAGCCGTGTTAATGGTCCACTCTAATGTCGACCGGACAGCATTAATTGAAACATGCAAACAATGCTCGAAATGTTTTTCTCGATCAAAGTCTGGGCCTGCGACTATGGATTATACATTGGGAATTGTGAATTGTGAATTTCACCTGCGACAGCTCTACGCAAATATTGGGGTGCTTATCAATTAGATAGTTCGCAATTTGTTGCTAATTGCAATTTACATTAAGTGAAATAAATATTACGGAATTAAATATTGCAAGCAAACTAAATAGTTTTTCTCGCTCTTTGTTTGTATCATTTTTTGCAATAATATTTGTATTTGTCTTCGATCTTTTCACTTACTTACCGTTTAATAGAAGCTGCCTATTGTCGCCTTTTCTTCGTTTTTTTCTCCTCTTTTTTACCCATATTTTTTTTGTTTCGTTTTTTATTTTCGTGAAGCAGCTGTGCTAATTTTTTCCCGCTATTGTTTGGAAAAACTCACCCTGAGAGAGTTGAACAACGGCGAAAAAAATACAAAATAAATAAATATTGACTACATAAATGATATTTACCCACCAGTTACCAGTTACCAGTTGGAAAGAGTTTACTACGTCAATTTGTGTGGCGTGTGGCAATAGCGGGGGAAGGTCGTGAACACGGCTTCATGGCGTATCTGGGTGTCTAGAATCTAGAATCTAGAATCTACAATAATTCCCCCGAATGTCTGTATGTACGAACCTCAAACGGAGCGCACAATTGTATCTGGAAGTAACTGTGTGTTCTCTGTTTTCTAGACATTGAAGCGTACATAGTTCGCATTTGATAGTTAAGGTCCCTCCCGCCCTGGTATATTCAGCATTTCTTGCGATTACGAAACATACTCGTATATTCGGGGCTATGAAGCGGCTCGATTGATCTCTTGGGGGAGAAAGGCGATTGTCAAGCCGTTACCTTATTCCGATCCATTGTTTGGCTTCGTTTCTTGTTTAACAACTATGATAATGGCTTTGCCGTACTCGAATTTATATCAATATCTTGCTAGGAAGTACAGATAAAATTAAGAAGTGCCATATCTTTTGAATTTTTTAATATTTCCCTCTCAAATTTATTCAGAAATTATATCGGTAAAGATTTGGGATGGCAGAAAATATCGATATATCGTTATTGTATGGATACTTGACGCGATATATAAATCGATGTTTTAGCGTTGCGATATATGAGCGATACATCGATATTCTCTTTGATATTTATATAGCATATCAATATAAGTGTGGGTATGTTGGCTTCCCCTCTCAGATTTATTCAGAAATTATATCGGTAAAGATTTGGGATGGCAGAAGAAATCGATATATCGATGTATCGATACTGTATGGATACTTGACGCGAAGGCCGATATATGACCTTCGATGTCTTTGCGTTGCGATATATGAGCGATACATCGAACCTTTTAAGAAATAAATATAAAAAGGTTATCAAATATTTAGTTTTAAAAATAAGAACAAAACAATTCTAAAATTTTTTTTCTGATATCTTCGATAATTTCGATATTTTAATAAGGTTAAATGCGATATTTTCGATATATCAAACCTTATGATTTTTACGGTGTGAACGTGTGTCAATATATCATATCGGGCGCTTCCTCTCGATATACATCTCTAGTAAAAACTATATAATATATATATATATCAATTCTGGCCAAACAGGATCTGGAAGAAGGGCTAAAGGCTGATAACTTAATGAGCTATAATATTACAAAATACTAAAGTTAATAAAGTACAATTAGCTGGACCAGCTTTTGTTTTTTTCTTTTTTTTTTGTTAAAGGGCCTTGCCGAAAGTACAAATAAAGACACACACAAACCAAGCTTCCAATTGGCCAATAAAATATGGCATAAAAAGCCAGGCCGGGGCGATGAAATAAAAATTGCAATTGAAATGGATCCGAGCAAAAAGCGACATTCTGGTTTTCGGGGTGCGGCTGCCGTTGTTAATTCAAGATTTTGATATCGAGTGGCCAGTGGCCATTGGCCACCACCGACGACCACCGAGTACTGACCACAGAATGTTGCGCATACGCCACGTGCAACCAAGCAGTGAGCAATGTCAAAATATAAACGCAAGAAACGGTTTAGAAAGGTTGTACCATTAAGATCGGGGCCCCAACGCGTCAAACAAATTAATTATTATTATGACTTGAGTGGAGTTGCAAGTTTTCATAATTCATATGCACAAAAAGTTCATATTTCTTCATTATTTAATGATATTTTTTACATAGATTAAATGTTTACAAGTCTGTAACTGTCCAGCTTAAGAAGTAAGTGGTGTGGATATACTACAAAATAATACCTGTTTGGTTTTGTTAAATAATTGTTTAACTGCAACTATTTTTTTTTAATATTTAATATTTTTGAAATTTAAATTTTGTTGGCGCTTAACTTCAAACTTCATGACAAATCGCAACGTTTCGATAGCCGATAGCTTTAAAAAGAAGCTAGTTAATCGAGTAAAAACAATCGGAATGACAAATCAGGAAGGCGCTGTGACTTTCCTGTCAGTCCCCAAAACATATAAACTCGGGTTCCTTACGGACTTCATTCAGTCCTCAATTGTTTGAGCTGCAGTTAGGAGCTCTTACAATTCTTTTAATTTGATTTTTTTTTATATTTACTCATTTTGATTTTTATTTTAATACTTTAATACTTTACTCGTAGTTTTATAGAACGGACAGGTCACCAGTCCATTGCGTGGCCATCACGCGACTCTGCTTTCTGCATCGCCCTTGGCCATATCGACATGGAGCCACACGCCAGGATAGTCGATGGTGTTTTTGTATTTTATTTTATTTTTGTTTTTGATTTTAATTTACTTGTGATTTTCTATTAAATGGGCAGGTTACCAATCTTTGCGTGGCCATATCGACATGGAGCCAGACGCCGATGGTTTTCTTGTAGGCCCACAGTCTGGATGACTT